>UCOH01006101.1:0-48145 GCA_900474275.1 Synergus japonicus
ATTATTATTATTATTATTATTAATATTAATATTAATATTACTATCATCATTTTTAAGGGCATGTGGTAATTGACATAAGAGCAAATTTCATTTCTGTAATTTTACACTCGCAATAATAAATTTTTTTTTTCGAAAATTAGGCCATTTATTTCTGTTTCGTACATACTAAGGTAAACGACCTTGTTTTAGCAGAAAATATTTATTATTGCGAGCGTAAAATTGGGATAACTTAGTTACTCTTATGGTACAGTAAAACATAAATGTTAATGTTTAATATCAATGGAACATAAGAAAATTAATAAGAGATTAAATTCCATAATATGTTCTTTTATCGCTGCATGTTAGAAAGAACCTTCATTATATATTATTAATTAATTTGTTTATGGTACTTCTCGATTCAAATACATAATCAATTTTAATAAGTAATATTTATTTAACCATATAATTTTTAGGATTCGCGGTTTGTCTCTGGATCTGATAAAGCGTAGATTAGATAAGGGGGTGTACAAGAGGCTGGATCGATTCCAAGAGGATGTCTTTGCGTGTTTGGAAAGAGCACGGAAATTGTCCCGAAGTGATTCACAACCTTTCGAGGACAGCCTTGAACTCCAAGCGTTTTTCTTGCGCACCAGAGACGATGTCACTCGATGTGGTGATCTTTTGCATTCGCCAGCTCTTAATTACACGCTCTTGGATCTTTCAAATCAATTCGCAGAACTCAAACGTATCAAAAGCGAACAGGAAATGTCCCTGCCAGCAGAAGATGAAAGCTGCGACGGAAACGAAAAGGTGGGTATCCAAATAATATGTTATTCCTAATATGTGATGACAATTTTTCTTCGTGATTCTCTCTGAACTTTGCCTCTTGCTGTTTACAGGAATTAGAGAGTAATTCCAATGCAGGTACAAGCAATGGTGATGGAGCAACTATGAGTTTTAACCAAGAAGTGTATAGATCCGGAGACTTTGCGTATGTGGAACCGAGTGAGCGAGGAATGGAATATAGTGTTGTATTAATTGAAAGACTCTGGACGAACGCTGAGGGTCAACAAATGCTCTATGGAAATCTTTTCTATCGTCCTAGCGAAACTTATCACGTCGCGTCGAGAAAGTTTCTCGATAAAGAATTATTTAAGAGTGACGCACACATCGCTGTTCCTCTCGTCAAAGTCGCTGGCAGGTGCTGCGTCCTTAGCGTCAGGGATTATTTTCGAATGTTACCAGAAGGCTTCCTAGATAAAGATGTTTATGTTTGCGAGTCGAGATACTCTACAAAAACTAGATCCTTTAAGAAGATCAAGAATTGGAACTTTGATCCCACTCATTTAAAACTCGTGACTAGAGAGAAACTATTAGAACCTAAGAGAGTCATTTCTGTGTATAAGGAGAGGCTCGAGAAACATAAAGAAGAAATTGCCGAATTGGAAGAGGGCGAGAAACTTATTGAGAAGGATAAACCAGTAAGTGATGTATTTTGAAAGAAGAATACGTACTGGATTCGAGTTTGCACGTGAAACATTTTGAATTTAAATTTTATGTATATAACTGAAATGGTCTTGAGATTTTATTCAATTTTTTTTTCCTTTTTAGAATATAATACTCTTCAATTCAGAGGATGCTGACAATATATATTATGAACAATATCATACGTGTGTTGGTGCTGTAAAGACTGGCGATTTCGTCTACGTGGCAACTGAAGGTGGTAGGCAACAAATAGCCCAAGTCGATTCGATTTGGTCGACAAAAGAGTAAGTACAACTTATTCCATAAGAATCTAAGCGGTGTATTTACAATAGGAAACTATTGCTCTACAAACGATACAAATTTTTTGATACATAGTTTAGAAAGTACAAGTTTAAACGATATACATATGACAACGTAAATTCCTTTAAAAAAATACCAATGTGCTGGGGGTGGGCCTGGTCCCTTGAGAGGTTAATCTTGGAAAAAATAAGTACACGGAAAATAATTTGGTACAGTTACTGCCCCTGTAGATACAACTGATGCGTTTAACGTGGGGTAGCTATTTCTCTCTGTATATGTGCAGCAACTGTCCGTTTGAGGGGCAGTTACTGCATCTGAGAGGGATAGCAGTTGCCTTTATTGAAGGAGCGCAACGCTCCCTCTGCCAGAGAGACAGTAACTATTCCACAAAAAGTACAGTAGCTAATTGTAGTAAAATAGTGCAGCAGCCACCCTTTATTGTGGTGCAGTAGCAGCAGCACTAGAGGTAGTGCAGCAACTACCAAATTTTTTTCTGTGTACCTATTCTAGAGTAACTCGGTGAAGCCATGAAAGGTACCAATCCAGAGTTTTGTCCTGAGGTCGGGTAGGGAGCTCGCAAATATTAATTACAATTTTTGTCAAAATGCATTACAGACTCATATGCTTTATTATTAATAATAATTAATATTTAATATTAAATTTGCAATTTGAATTTTTTTTAATTGAATATCTCTCGTTTTAGAGGAAAATGCTTATTTAAAGGACCATGGCTTTTGACTCCATCAGAAATACCTCACGCTCCTACAAAACTTTTCTACAAGCAAGAACTATTTTTATCCACTGTTGATGCTACTCATCCTGTTGTCGCCATCGTGGGAAAATGTGCTGTTTTAGATTACGGAGAATACGTCTGTAGTATGTACAAATGTTTATATTGTTTTATGTGATTAAAATGTCCCAGAGTACAATTTGAACCGTGCTCTACAACATTGCATTATTTAGATTTTGAGATGTTACTTGCTTTCTTATATTTTACGTAAGCATATTTCAAGTGACAACTGAAAATCTACATATGCACTACCGTCACTATTGCTTCAATTATTAAGTGTAATTATGTACATATACCTATCAGTGCAGGAAGACTAATAATTTAAAAAAAAATTCCTTAGGTCGCCCGACAGAAATTCCGGAAGACGATGTTTTTATTTGTGAGTCAACATATGATGAAACGAAAAACCTAATGAGGAAACTGAACCAGGATGGACTGAGAAAATACAATCACAGCTTGTCAGTGACTGACGACGAGATTTATTTCTTCCGAAAACCGATCAATCCAGCTAAGGTAAATTATTAGCTTCTATAAATTATTAAAATATTTTTAATAATTTAGATCAAATCGCTTGTTATTTTAAAATATATACGCAATTTAATTTTCATTAGAAATAAATTTTGACTAATGCACCATAGGTTTCAAGCGAAGTGGCTCAAATGCAAAATCAAATGAAACCTCTTAGTGCATCAGGATCCTTTGAAATGGTAAGTAACCGTTTTATTAAGAATGATTCTATTTCTCAACATACGTGTAGAACTTGCATGCTTTTTTACGTCAGATTTGCACTAATGCAGCGAGATTACTTTTAGATGGTTCAAGATTAAATTGAGTGAAAAATAGTGTACATATATTATAAACATATGCCCAGTGATATAAAAATTCTTTAAAATCACTCATTTTAATACATTTCATAATCATTCCTTACATCTATAATCTATTTTATGTAGACAACATAAAGATTATTTACATCAAAAATCTTAAATTCTTTTATTTGTTTTTGATTATGAAAAAATACAAATGCTTGCGAGAGTACCTGGCTGCATTAGTTATGGCTCGATGCACGTTCGTTATCCTATGCCGGCATATTCGTTTGTTTCAGTTATTAGTTGTTTTTTCTCAACTCTTCTCTTATTTTATTTTATTTTCAATTTTTTTTTGTATTTACGTGCATTAAGTTGTTTATTTATTAAGCATTCATCTAGGTAACAATGATTTTCTTACAAGTTAGAAAAAGTCAGAGCACCTGTTGGGTTTTTTGCGAGTCCACGTGAAAACTGCGAAATTGTTCGAAATCATTCAAAAAATTTCCTCTCTTATTCATAAAAAAATTAATCGAGATATTGGAACAAATTCTTACAAACCGGTTTAGTTAGCTTTGTTAACCGCTCTCGAGACAATTGAAGAAAAAATAAAGTACGATCGACAATGCTGCTAGGATTTTAAAGATTATTAACCACTTCTGCCAAATTGTAAATTTTAATGAAATGTGTACAACACAAATTATTTCTAAGAATCGTGCACTCTTATGAGGAAGTTAAAAACTCACAAATACTTATCCAATAGATTGCACCATTACAGGAAATTCAATCAAAGAAAAAGTTTGCTTTAAAATTCTAATCTAGTCTTTGAATAATGCAAGAATAAAATCTTATTATAGGCATTTGTATGGTCCAAGACATTACTTTTTAATAATAATAATTAATTACCATATGAATAAATTTAGTTTCGTTAAATCTGTGCACAATAATAAATATTTTTCACTAAAACGAGGTCATTAACCTTTGTCTATATGAATCTGGGTAAATAGTCTAGTTTAACAAAAAAATATTTATTGTTACGAGTGTAAAGATTGTGAAACTAAATTTGATATATGAAAACTAATGTATGCCCTTTCACACGAAAATAAGATTTATAATGATTTTATCGATTTCTCCTAAGGATCAAACTTCATTATTAGATTAATATTTCGAAAAATTGAGAATCGCTTTTCTTTTATGGATCACTCTCATAAGCATATTAGGCTATATCTCCTAAGTTCTGAAGTAGAGTTTAAATGCATAAATGAGGAATAAAACTGGCAGCACTGACGATCAGTAGGAGGTAATGAAGGTAACTTGAGACTAATGGTATAGGATTCTTCACCAATACCGAAGCTGGAACCCGATGTACTGGGCATGGGAATAGGATTAGGAGTGGGAGTAGGTGAAGACAGCATGGATGCTGGTGGTCCACCATCCGTCGGTTCTATGGAAGCTCAACCGGTGCTCTCCAACACCCAAACACCAGTTTCCACCAAAAAGGTAGGCCGCCTTCTTTTCTTTATTTTTATTTTCACTAACTTTTTTTTGAACGCACCTAGATTCAATGTCTATTAAGTTTTTTTTAGTTTTCTTGATTTTATGCTTTCATTTTCAATTTTTTTTTGTTATTGGTTCGCAAGAAAATATGCCAGCATAATATCTTTTGTTTATGCACCATTTATAAGAAGGGATTTCCTTTCATAGACATTTTAGTGGTCGTTACGAGAAAAAAAAAAAAAAAAAAGTTACCATTTGTGTAAGACCTTGACTGCACCCATCAATGACCACCCTTATAATTTGTTTTTTTCTTCTGTTTAGAAATCTACCGGTAAGAAATTAGTTACCGGCTATATTTTGTATTCGAGTAAAGTACGAACGCAGGTTACGCAAAACAATCCTGACTCGACCTTCGGAGAAATTAGCAGAATTGTTGGTAACGAGGTATTTATTTGATTTTTCTCCTTTTTTGTCGAGCTTTCAAACAGGACTGAACTAAAAATATATTTTATTTTCAGTTTTCCTTACTCTTTTTCATTGATTTGTTGACTTAGGTTAATAGGTACTTTGTTTGGCCACCCCCAATGACAGGCCATTTGCTTTTAATAATATATACGTCATTAATTAATTCACAAATAAAACTATTAATAAACAGTGCAAGATTGTTCTCAATACACTATGCTATTTATTATAAGTTTTATCCATCAATATATAATATCTTCATATATCATCACTTTTGAAGCGACCCATCATTGTCGAAGGTGGCCAATCACTGTTGTACCCATTGCCCTACATTTTATAAAGAAGATTGTCCTACCCTGTTTCGAGGCTCGTCCACTTACTGTATCGTATATCGATTGGCTACTCTCTGTTTTTTATTTTATTTTTAATTTGAAAAATTGCTATTAGCATCATTAAAAAGGGCTATTTAATCATTTTATTCTTTGTGCAACCCCTCACATTCTGGACTTAATTGCAATAAAAGCTAAGGATAAGCAAGATCCAATGAGAAGTTGTGTCTTAAGGCAGTTTGAAGGTGCGCTGTATTTTAAAGAGTGGAAGCTAAGTATATATTATCCGACAGTAAACGATCCTTATTATGTGAGGAAAGAGAAGTAAATAATGTCTTCATGTATAAACTAGAGAGCGCTGAAAATCATGTGCGCAAAAATACATTGCGCTCTTATACTAGTTTCCACTCTATAATATACTTTCTGATGTTTATATATATATATATATATATGTATGTATGTATGTATGTATGTATACACGAGGGGGTGTTTACTCTCGAGTCAATTTCCGTGAAAGTTTAGTAAATGAAATATATTCTAAATGTTTCACGTATTATTTTTCCGAAAATAAGTAAGTGAGTAATACGAGTACTGATGAGTACTAATTGAGTAATCTTTGCACATGCAATGTATTCGCATTATTCACCTTTTTCTTTTATGGTCGCTTGTACTCTGAATGTTATTTTACACTAAATTCGATTATTCTAAGTATTTCATGTATTATTTGACCTTAAATAAGCAATATGAGTGCTGACGAGTATTACTTGAGTAAACTTTACGCATGCAATGTATTCGCGTTATTCGCCCCTCGTATATGTATAGTCAGAGATGTTCAACGCTAAAGCAAATGTGTAAAAATCGGTCAATTCATCAATCGTCTCTTGCCACCTTTCAGAGGCGTCCGCTCCCCCTCCCCTCCCAAAATATATATATATATATATATATAAATAAAGCCCAGACTTGAAATTTTCAGATAATTTAATTGAATTTTAGTGATGGATGTAGGATAATTATTAGATGCTCCCCTTCCCCAAAAAAAAATCTCTTCTCTGGATTCGCCCTTGCCACTTTAAGCGTGGAGCGTGATGGCGAACACGCGGACAGACTGATCGAGTTTTCTCGGTTGCTGGATGGACGAAGCTCAGCGGCACCGAAAAACGCTCGAGCCTGGCGCTATTCGCCAGTGGCAAAACACTGCAGTGCCGGCGCTCGAAGTGACCTTGGCGCCGTACTGCGTAGCCTGCATAGTATAGAAATTAGCGAATCTTAAGTCTCCATACATTCGGTCCTGAGTGGTGACGCCAGAGTGCTCGCTCGAACTATTTTAATTCCATCCGATCGAGGGCACTCGACCCCCCAAGCGGTGCCCTTGATCGGGAGATGAGTGTAGTTGTATAGGTGGTGGGACACCCTGTATAAACGAAACACGCCCGCTTTATCTCGTGTATTTAGATGCAAAATTTTACGTTGACTTACGCGAATGTCCTAAAATTTCTTAAAATTCCTCTAAAATCTTTAAATTGGCTAGTTTAAGAAAAAATATTCATTTTTGCGGGCTTAAAGTTACCCGGTAAAAACTGTATGGTTGTGACAACCAGAGAAATAGTAAAATATGGTACAACTACAATTTTTGGTTTCCAATACCACAATTGTGGTTGCCAAAACCACAAATATTATGTGACAACAACCCCAGTACGTGGCATCTATTATGATATAGTTGTGACAACTATTTAATAATAGTTACCGCGGATGCCTGTGGTTGTCACATAATAGTTGTGGTTGTGGCAACCACAATCGTGGTAGTGGAGATCATAAATTGTAATTGTACCATATTTTACTATTTCTCTGATTTCACATCCATACAGTTTTTTCCGTGTAGGAAAATTAAATTTGCTCTTATGGCAATTACCACATGCCCTCAAAATCGCCTGAAATCTGTCAGAAAATATCGAATCACATAATTTCTTGAAAAAACTTGAAATATTTCTTTTGAAAAAAAAAATGGAAAAGTATTTTATTTACCTGTAATCTGTCAAACAATTGAAATAAAAAAATTGTTAAAGTGACATAAAATTTATTAAAATTTTAGAGTTGTTTACAGGGTCGTAGCCAGAAAAAAATTTCGGGAAGAGGTGGGGGGTTTGGTTTTGTGGACCAGGCTACTGCCTTGGTTGTTAAAAATTCCTAGAATTTAAAAAAAAAGTTTAATTTCACCTTATTTCAGTCTAATGTTGCCATTTTTATATTATTTTTGAAAATTTAATGAGTCTAATATAACGCCTACTTAGTCTAGGCGTCAGAGTTTTGTGTATTATTTTTCCTTCTAAATTTGAATAAAACAATTTATAAACTGTTTGTGTTTATAAATGTTGTTGTAAGAGGTCTGCGTAAATATAATACTTAATTTCTTGTTACTGTAAAATGAATAAATATTTCTTGTAGATTGGAAATATGTATTATAGGTAAAAAAATGTGGTGTGCAGAAAGAGAGTAGCCACTTTCGAGAAAGGAAAATAGTCTTCAGAGATGGCGGCATCTGGTGGTGGTGTGTAATGATGAGATTGTTCGTTTCAGTGGCGGAAATTGCCGGCGATGGAGAAACAGGCTTGGGAAGAAAAGGCAATCAAGATCAACGAGGAGGGTGGACAGATAAAAGGAAATTCTGTGCAAATTTCTGCTCAGGACCACGTGTATGAATGCTGTTGGATCAACTGTGACTTTCAATTCGACGACATGACGGATTGCATCGATCACTGCATCGCAGAACAGACAGGTCACGTGCAATCAACCTTCGCCAATATTACCAGCGGTACGTTCAATGTTAGAAGAATTTCCAGTGTGGAAAATCGAAAAGACAAATTGAACGCGAGCCAATTAACTCCTGTACTTTCAGACGTTGAATTTCAATGCCAATGGCGGGGTTGTGGAAGAACGAAAAAATCTGTGCCACCATTCCCGAGTGTGCAAAGGTTGGCGAGACACGTTAAGGAAGTTCATATTCAAAAATCCAATGGGCGAATCATCCCACCTGGCGACAGAAGCAAGTACGTATATTTTATCGTTACGAGTCTAATCGCGCGTTTTTCGTATTTGAAATATTTTACGTCATTAGGCTTACTGCTCACTTCATGCGTAACCAGTGGTAACGCTGACGTCAGAAATTGAGGTAACGCTATGAAGTTAACTGAAAGTATGTTCTTTTTATAATAGGATTTAATTCTCCATTGCAGAATTAATACATATAATAGGTATATTGTCACTGATAGGCAATGTTATAAAGCAAAACCACCTACATACAATAGTAAATGTCTGTTTTCTCAAAATGGAAATCGATGGTTTAACAACAACTCGTTTCAAAACTTCTTCTCTACTTGGCAAAACTAATGTCAAAGTACGTATTTTCATTAAATTTCGAGGGATTGACAATCTAAATTTCTAATGTACATGCATCGGATTACAAATATTTCAACGATATTTAAGTTTAATTTAAGTACTGCAAGTGTTACTTAGTATATTTTCAAATTTAGATTATGTTGTTTTTTCCTCACAATTTGTACTTTTTCGAAATACAAATAATAATAGTGCTGTGACGTAAAGAACATGAACACGGACGGACGTCTGGGCACTGTTATATGTTTTTGAAACAAGTAAAATTTCACTACATTTAAAAGATTTAAAATTATTATTTTTAATTAAATTCAATCTCAAAAAGATTCATTGCTACCCTTAATGTAAGATTTTCACAATTTTATATGAATGTTAGTTCACCGAGATTTTCAAGAGTTTCCCGAGAATTCTCTAATGACTTATTGAGAATTCATGATTTCTTACTAACATGATTTCTCTTGTGATAGTCAGTCTATATTCTACATCATCGCTTGAATTGAAAACAACAATCCCTTTATGAAAGTAAGTGTTAAATTGATTTTTTTTTTCAGAAATTTTGTTGCGTCATCTAAAGGAATTACTGCGTTACCTGCGATGGAAACCGGTGAGTTGCGTGGCGTATATCACAAATTACGCTTACCAAAAGGTGCGCATATGTATTTTCGATAACATTCAATCTTTAATTGGCATGCGTTTTCTACAAAAATATTATTCTCAAATAAGGAAATATGAGTACGTAATTTAAAAATAATGAATTTTTCATTAATTGAGTACTTATATGTCTTTATAAATAATAATGTTTTGGCAATGGATTTGAACGCTTTTTAAATAAGAATCAAAATTCTTGTCTACTAGCATGACCAAGTTGGAGTGTAATTTTTACTCGGAACTGGTTTAAAATAACGAAATGTATAGTGCACGTTTTTTTAAGCATACTTTATTTATTTTGTACAGAATGTACTTTCTAACTAGTTACTAATACTACTCAACTAGTTCGCTACTAAGTTTCAATTTTAATTATACGAAACTGAGCGCGCGTGGTTCATGTTTGAAATATTTTGAGGTTGGTAGGCTTATGTACGTCATTAGGCTTTCTGTTCACTTCATGCGTAACCAGTCGTTACGCATGAAATTGGCTGAAATGCATGTTCTTTTTAGAATAGGAATATAACACTGATCTATATAATAACTAGATAGCGGATGCCGTGTAAAAGTGTCGTGACTAATTGAACGCCATTTTGTTTGGAAATATGTGCACTTCGGGAAACTTCGTGGCTTGTTTCGACAGCATTCAGATCTTCGCGCTAAAATTTAAATGACGAAAGTTACATTGATTCTCGAATATCGAACCTAATATTGCCGAAACAAGCCACGAACTTTCCCGAACTGCACAAATTTCCAAATCAAAATGGCGTTCTATAAATCAGAAAAATTGTGTTCCATGCGCTATCCAGTTATTATAGAGATCAGTGGAATATAATTATTCAAAATTGAAATAAAACATAAATAATAGGTGTACCTACATCTCGATCATTGAAATCAATCAATATTTGATAAACACAAGCGACTATAAAATTTAAAATAATTAATCGCATCAAAATAAATAATAACTTCGAATATAATTGACCAATTTAAGATAACGAAATTAATAAAATAAGCGTGAAACACATTCAAGAAATAATACGATAAGCTCTCAAATAAATTAGCGAAATCGAATCGATAATACAAAGATTAATTAAAAATCGTTAGTAAATATGCGAGACAAGTCATGGATAAATATAAACATCAAAAGAATCACACAATATACAAAATAAGGCGCAATCGGCGCAGCAAATAAATAAAAAATAATACAAATTATAAATTATGACCTTTACGATACCAATATACTTGTAGTCATAATGATGGAGAAGAATCGAAGCAGACAAAACAAAGCAATCTCTAAACATCGTGGAAATTTAGCTCTTCCGTTAAACGGTTGTCACCATGACAAGGGTCACTCGTTCATCAAAAACGCCTTCGTTCTCCATTCAAATCACAAGCGGATACAAAAGAAAATGGCAAAGCATAGTAAATTGGGTAGTAAATTGGCAATCAGTAGAAAATATGCCGAAAATTAACGCCACACTAGAAAAATAACAATCACACAAACACTTTTAACAAAACCAATCACTATTTAACAGAATTAATATGTAGGGAAGAGACTGAAAGTAGTTTTACATCTTAGCTCGAGAGAGTGGCGCAAAAGATGCTCGATACTCTAGCGAGGGATCAATAGGTAATTGATTTCCCAAATCTTACCAGATCGCTTGTCACCAAGCCTCTCCCCGCTCCCCACTCTTCCGATCAAACTATATAAATTGATTGGCTTTGCTATTCGCGTCATACATTCACACTTATTCATATTTATAAAAGGGCGCTCAACTCAAATACACCGCTTCAATAGTATTCCGGGCAAAAAATTTGCTGCTATATACCATTCTATATAATAGATTTCAAACATTTTTTGTTTAAATACTGTAGCTGTAATTTTTTCCATGCAACAATCTTTTTATCGTATCTTGGCTAACAAGAAATCTATATTTCGTAGATTTCATTTTGAGGCCGCAAAAATACACGGTTTTAAGTGCCGCGTTTGGTAGGGAAGTACATATTTCTCGATGTGAGAAATGATGCTTACTCCTTGTTTATTGGAAAAACTAATTCCTTTTGTTAAAATGGAAATGTTTCGGTTAGGGTTAGGCATTAGGTTAGGTTAGTCGACACTTTTCCATTTTAACTAAACAAATGAGTTCTTTCGAAAAACAATGATGAGTAAGCACCATTCCTAACATCGAGAAATATCTACTTCCCTGCCAAACGTGGCACTTATGTTAAAACCGTATATTTTCACGGCCTCAAAATGAAATTTACGAAATGACTTTTCGTCCGGCGCTCCAACATTCTTCACGTCATTTTCAAAGAAAAAGAACGCTTAATTTTATATAATATTATTGTCTGTTTAGAAACCACTGTTGCTGCAACTCAGACTAATAATCTTCCTACAACAAAGCAACCGGAACCACTTTTTATTGCAGTTCCTCCAAGACCAAGCAGAGTTCTTCACTCAGATGCTTATCTAAGGTAAGAATTGAAAATGCATTTTGATTGATGTATGTAAATTCAAATTAAGTTTCTAAATATCAAAAATAAACTTTTCAAATTTACTTATTTGTATAGTATAGTAGTATATATACACTAAAAATTATACTTAATAATTTTTTTCTAGGTACATCGAGGGCTTGAATGTGGAGAATCGTTACATATCAAACTGGGACAAGCAGATGAGTGCCACGCCAGAAAATACGCAAATTCCTGACATAACAAAATTGCCTGGCGAATGGTTGGGAAACGGGGTTGGTAATCACGGAAATGTAGTGAACGCCTTGTGGACTCTAAGGAACATGATGATGCGTGATGTGTTAGCTATCAACAAAACTTTGTAGTTGAGAACAATTCGAGTCGCGCAGGCTTTTTTTTTTCTTTTTTTTTTTTTTTTTATTATTATTTTTATGCCTGCTGCTGTTGTGACACGGAAATTCTCGCGTTTGTCCGTGAATCAAGACTGATGTGTATTTATATTTTAGTACATATTTTACAATCTGAGCTCGAAGGAATGCGATTTTTTTCGAGAAAAAAGATCTGTTACACTACACATCATAGTAATATGAACCTCGGAGTCGAGTTCAAGGTGTGAAGTTGATAGCTTTAACAATCAAATGTAAAATTTACATCGAAGCTGCTAAATATATGTAAATTATTATCTTCTCTTTATCTGATGTGAGAAATGTTTCTCAGGGAGGAAAAGATATATTATTACTACAAAAGTAGTTACGTGCTCTCAAGATTTAATATCATTTTTTCGCAACTTTATGATTGCTTTTGTTGTTGATAAATTGCGCAAAACTTTTTTTTTTTTTTTCATTTAAGATGCTTTAAGGGGTAGGATAATTCAAGCGACTGTGTACATCAATTTTTTCTCTTTTTGATCGTGTCTATTCTGAATTAAGAATGCATTTATTTATAAATGTTGTTGTTCGTCTTGTAAAATAGATTTTGTGGGCGTGAGTGTTTTAAGAGTGCCACTATTTTTTGTTCCAGTTGTAATTCGGTTCAGTTTGGAGAGAGTCTTTCTAACATTTTTAAGGAATAAGTAGTTAGCAACAATTTCTTTCTATTTTAAATACAAAATTTCTAACATTGCAAAAAAAAAGAGTGATTTTTTTCTTAAAAGTCTGTAACCCGTCCACCTTGTTGCCAATCTCCCCATTTTGTTGGTTGTTTTTCGCTGTTTGGTATCAGATCTCCACTTTTGGGATCGGTTTCAACCAGGACCAAATCTACTAGGCGCATAGTCTGTTCCACTCCTGTCGATAAAATAAATATAGGTAGATATTTATTTCGTAACAAAAATGAAAATAATACAAGAATTCTAAATTAGATGATTAAACTACTTTTTATCAGAATTGTAAAATCGATCTCATAACTAATATTAACTAATATTTAAGGCAATTATATATGATTATAGGTAGTGCGCGATCACAAGTGTGAAAATGTCATTGAGATTTTCAAAAGGAAACCATTTTTTTTTTTAATTATAAAAATTTTGCTGTATGAAACTTACGAGGCAAACGATCTGCACGTAGCTTTTCATGGAATATTTTCATTCGCGTGGATTCTTTCTTACCAGCAATATTAAAATTTCTCGTTTCTGCTCTAATTGTTATACCTGAAGAGTGTAAGTATAAAGAATGTATATTATGTTATACTTAATTAATTACTTCATTTTCTAAAACTTGAATAACAAACTTGTCTTGAGATTTTTTAATCCGTTTTTTATTTCAATTTGAGAAGCGTGGTTTAACGAACGTGAAAGCATATTTCAATGTTTGATTTGGAGAACACTAAATATTTGATAAAGAAATTTTTACTTTAGAAGAAAGTTAGAAAAGCTTGACAGGCTTGACAAACCCTCAATGGGTGAGTATCTGTTTTAGTTGTTTTGTTTTAGTATTTGACATGTAATTATTTATCGAAATAATATTGCAAATTTTAAAATTCGCGTTCTTTTTCATCAATACATATATATATAGTATACATACCGAAAAAAAATTCTGATTTCTTTTATATTCTGCACATATTATGTTTTATTGATACTGTGATACATATAAATAAAAAATTTATAACATACATTTATTTACAGAAAAATGTGATAAAATGAAATAATAAAAAAAAAAACATTCTCTAAAATTGCACAATAATTTATTTTAACGTTACCCATATTGTCGGCAGAAGACTTCTGCGTATAGAGCAAAAATTTGGTGTTTTCAACGTAAGGCTGGCGTCTCATTATTGCGTTTTTCTTTGCGTCATAATGAGAGAAAAGAAGACAAAAGAATACTTCTGTCTCTTTCTCTCTCATTATGACGCAACGCAAAACGCAATGATGGGACGCCACCCTAAAATACCTGTAGTAAATTGCTGTAAAAAACTATGTAATTTACCTGAGGTATTTAAGGGCATGTGTTACTTACTATATGAGCCAGTTTTACAATTTTTACATTTTCAAAAAAATTGTAGAAAACAACCCGGTTTTAAAAACTTGCTCATATGTTATAATATTATAACACATGCCCTTAACTTACCTAACCGTGGGCATCAGCCATCCTTGCTATACCAGATCTCTGGCAGCTGTATAGTATATATGTATTCAAAACAAACGTCATAAACCAAAGATAAAAAACTGTTGTGCTACTGTGCATTATAAAAAGTTGAATATTTGTGCTGTTACATTAACTAATAAGCTATGAAATAAAAATATATATTTATTGATCTTGTATAATTCAAGAAACACCATTATTTAATTTATACATATAACATTTCAACATTCTTGTGTTTCTAACCTAGCTCTATTACATATATCTATATTTCATAAAACCTGTTTTATAATATAGTTAAATTAATATTATTCATTTAAAATGGCAGCAAAATTTAGCATAAGTCGATCGACTTTAACACAACGTGAAATTCTACATCTTTTTAATGGTTAGTTCCAACAATACTGACAATATATTCCTTACCAATGTAAAAATTAAAATAACTATTTATACTGATTTTACTGTGATTATTAGTGAGCAGAAGATTTTTGGCAAGCAAAAGTGGCGAAGAAAGTCCAAGGTTGAAAGAATTCAGGAACAAATTACGCGAAAGAACGCCAATAGGTCAGGACGAATATTATTATAATAAATGAACGAATATTACATGTATAATAATTGATTATTTTTATAATGAATTTAATTACAGAGAAACTCGAAGAATTGGAGGAGGGCAAACATCCGTATCAGGAAAAAGACCCCTTGAAACCATTTCCAGAAAACAGAAATCCCTCAACTGGTGAAGTTGGTGGACCAAGAGGTCCTGAACCTACTCGATATGGAGATTGGGAAAGGAAAGGACGAGTAACTGATTTTTGATATATGTAGCTCTGGCTGGCTGATGCATCAAAATAATAAAATGTGTAAATATATTATATATTTTCTCCTCTGTACATCTGAATATGTACATATGTACGTATAGTATAACTAAAAAATAAAAGCTAAAACGACTTTTTTTCGTATAATTAAAATAAATTTTATTTATATTAAAAAAGGATAAAATTATTTGTTATACTTAATTACACTGGTGACGAGACAAGTGTACAAACAGTGATGGATTAAAGAAAAAAAAAATATTCATCATTTTTTTTTTCCAATTTAGGGAATTTAAATTCTGAAGACAATGAATAATCGAAAAAGTTGAAAATATGGTGAACACCTATGTATTTTCGCAATGAAATATAAAAAGGACTTAAAGGTTTTTATTTTTATAGACTTTTTAACAAACTACATTGATCTTTCAAAAGTCGAAATAAATAACAATTAACTCAAGGCTCAAGGATTTTCCATGAATCACGAAACTTGTGTATTTTTGCGAGAAATTATAAACACTTATCCCTTTACTTAGGAAAATTAGCTTCACTAATTTTATGTATTTAGAAGATTTAGAATTATGGGTGACTTTTTTCAGAAATTCTTTTTAGGATGCGACTCGTACATCTACATATAATGATTGCAAGAAGCAATGATTTGAACACTTTTTTTCAAAAGTGCCCTTTGTAAAAAATATCAATTAATCGAGCTTTCAAAACTGTATGTACATTCAAGTTTATCCCATAATTATATGTATAGCTTATCGCATGTTGCGTCTGACCTAAAATGACTTGTTTCACTTACTAGTTGTGTGGTATGACGTATTATATCGTGTGAATTATTTTTTTTCGATTTCAGAGATATCAATACATGGTATAGATATCAGTTGGAAAATGATGATGAAATAAAAATGCGCGAAATTCTGTTTTTCATAAAATTTATTTTACATCAACTCATTTCATCTAATAATCATGTACTACAATGTTTATATTTCCTAATTTCAATTTGACATATCATAATATGTAATACAAATTAGAGAAAATCGATTTTCGGAAAAATGAAAATTATGAAACAAAAATCTTTTTTGAAAAAAATGTTCAATAAGTGATAGCCTCCTTCTATAAATGTTATACAGAGTATTTCGCGAGCTCTATCGTGCCTTGAAAATACAAATACTATAAGAGCACAAGCTAAGTCGAAAAATCCCAAAAGAAAATGTTGTAAAATGCGTAGTTTTTAAACTACAGAACATTAAAGTTGACCAATCGAAATATATGTATATATCCTGGATTCTTGGCGGTCTAAAACGTGCTACTTCTGATTGGTCAACTTTAATGCTCTCTTTAGTTTAAAAACTACGCATTTTACAACATTTTTGTATGGAAGTTTTCGACTTAGTTTTTACTCTAGTACTTGTAGTTTCAAGGAACGACAGAGCTCGCGAAACATGCTGCTGCTGTAGGTATATAATAGTTTTTTATGATACGGCAATGATAACAGCTGTATTGGAAGTACGATCATTAGTGAAGCGCAGGTATAATATAAATATAGTGAATATTGGACATTTGTGTCCAATAATTCATTGCGCTCTTCTCATAGACTTCTCAAGTACTCGCAACAGTATCCCCTGAGTTCGCTATTGTAATTTGTCAGCCATTCCGATTGACAACAATGCCACATGATCCCACGACCTATACCGAGAATCAAACTTCTCTCTACTTGTCCTGCGGCGGTTTGTTTCGTATATTCTTCTTCGACAAAGTTACTCACTCGTAGATTACTTGCTAGCTGGTGACAAATTGCAATAAGTGATATAATTTCGTTACTTTAATATTAGTCTCGAACTTGATGCGAATTATCCAAAAGCAGTCTTGCTTGAGTCTGTCGATAACTATGTCTATATGTATACTTTATAAGAGGCCTTCTTCTATACTATATTCGTAAAAGTCAGTGAATTATTCTCATTATACAATTTCTGAAATCTGTCGACAAAGTAGGTACTAACATTGTTACTGGGATATTAGAGAAGAAGAACGTGTGGTGTTCTCTGCACGATTTCATTGAAAAATACAGAAATGGGTCACGGTGTGCGCCACATAGGTCACGCTCACTGCAATCAGTAAATAATAATAAAAGAAGCTTTCTTATACATTTTTTTTTTTTTATTTCATCTTGAATTTTTCACGTAGAAGAACTTCTTTTTTTTATTCATAATTATACTGATACATAATTATACATATAGTATATCTGATACTATTAGTTATGTATAAAAAAGAAAAAGGGATTATAAACTTTACCCGCGATCAGTTTTCTCTGAAAAATTGTATATTCTTTTCGTCTTTTTTGTAATGTAATGAAACATCGTCTTTTCAATTGACGCGATTGTTCTCGAGATCACCACCTTAACGTTATTCGTTTGCTAGTGCACTTTCGTGAGAAATGACACTCGTCGCCCCGCGAGAACGTTGCTGAGCATTGCATTGGCGAGAAAAGTTTGGTGAAAAGTCCGCTAACGTGGGAACATCCAGCCGCTTTTTTCAAAGGATGAGAGCAGTTAGTTATATTCTGTCTAGCTCTTTTACGGCATCAGGAATGAAATATCATCTAGTAGTTTTTGACGAGATAAACATATCAGACTCTCTGTATGAAATGCTGTCGAGAGTTAAAATGCACGAATAAGAGAGTTATGTGTATGCGTATATGATCTGAATTATAATGCTTCTCTTTTGAAATATTGTTTTACTTCACATTTTAAAAATGAGAAGCAAGAAATAGAATGGAAGCGATAAAAAGTGAACAGAAAACATGATATATGTTCCTATGTTGTATAAAATATATTTCCAGAAATAGTCATTATTATTGGACACTATATGCTGTATAAAAGTGATATAAATTTTAGTAATTAATAAATATAAAAAGAGAAAGTGAATTTCCAACAGATATAAAGAAAATTATAAAATCGGAGCCAGACCAAAGATCACTATAGAAGAGACGACGACGACGACGTATAAATCCTATCGAGAAAATCCGTACAAGAAAAATTGCTTTCCAAATGGGAAGGTGAAAAATCAATGCCATCAGTGCAAATCCTATTCTCGAAGGAGGGTAGTAGGGTTTTAAAAGTTTGGTTTTAGTCTGCATGACCATTATTATACAGTACATAAACAAGGAAAAGTACTTCGTCGTTGCGGTTATTCAGTTCCGGATGTAAAATGTTTTCTTAATGTAAAAATAACAATTTATTCCTGAAAATGAAAGATTACAAAAAGCGATTAAATTGCTTTCAACATATATTAAGTAAAGATCCTTTGCAGTAATAAGTATACAATACATTATATATATATATATATAGGTATATATTATTCATTCGAAGTTAGGTAAAGATTTATGCTTTAAACATTTGCCTGTCCTGAAATATAATTGTAACTAGGATTATGCAAACCAGAAGTTTGATGTTAGTCTAGAGCTTAGGAGTTTTAGATGTAAGATTGTAGCAGATTGTAGCTTCACTTAAAACTGGCATTATACCCACTGTTCAATGAACTTGACAGGTTTTAGCGTCGTCGCGTAAGCCATTAAGTTTCAGCAGGCTAGCTTGGGTAATGCTCTCGATTGCTTTGTCCCTCTAGAGTCTAGACTCTGGTGTTTCACACCTGCGTCTGTGTCGTGAAAATAGCCGCATCACTCCAGCATTTCATACGACATCCATCTACATATAATTTATAACTGGATAAATTGATTGACTCTCATTACTATATTTGTAAATTAAAATATAATATAATATACATATAATCTATACTCTTTATAATAAATTAGTAATATATATATAAGTTGTGAATGATGGAGAAAAGACATTGTACAATTTCCCAATAAGTGTCACCGCGCACTTACAATATGTTAACTGCAGTTTGTTAAATTTGTTGAGTCAGCTTGAAATATATATATGTATATATTGAACGCAAGCTAGTTTATAAAGGTGTTTGAACAGTATTATTATTAAGCCAGAATTGCACTTATAGATCATGCATCTATGTCTGCAGTTATCGACACGATAAGATTTGATTCTCGTGGCAAAATTCAGACTATAAATTTTAGTGTAAATCTTCTTCACATAAGAGATACGCGCTTCTTGCATTATCATTGAACTCGCATCGTTAAATGATACGGGTGTTGAACAGAGCGCGATTAAGAAGTGTTCGATATCCAAGAAACATTAGTCATGGCTCGTCGTGGAAAGGCTGAAAAAAATAAGTATTCGTCTCCTGAGGGATCTAGAACGTGGGAATATTTAGCTATAGCGTCCAGTGAGTGTATGCGTGCAATTATAGTAATTCGCAATGTGCAATTATGGATTTTATTTTTTTACCTGTGATATGATGATGCGTATATACGAATTAAAAAATGTCCTTTGTTATAGGCTCTCTTTTGATGTGGTGTATTGGATCCGTGATAGGGTGGAATTCTCCAACTTTTGTTAAATTGATGTCTGAAGACTCTCCCATTGCCGTATTATCGACGGATATTTCTAATTTGGCAGTTTGTTTACCTATCGGACACATGGTTGGAGCTCTGATGTATATTACGTGTGTAGATAAAATTGGAAGAAAACGCACATTTTTCATTGCAGCATTACTATTATTATTCAGTTGGACCTTAATGATACCGCCGATAAAGAATCTCATAGTGAGTTAATTAAATTATTGAAAAAACCATGCCAGAAGAAATTTTGGACTCTTGATATATGTATATGCTCATATACAGCACTGATATACATATTGTATACGTGTAATATGTATGTTATACCTACCTATATTTTCGCAGGTTCTGTATGTGGCACGTTTTTTAGCCGGATGTGCCGTCGGAATAGCTGTCCTTGTATGCCCAACATATTTAGGTGAAATAGCTAGTATAAATATTCGAGGTGTTGCGGGTGTAACGTTACCGATTATGTTTAATCTTGGCTTAGTGTTTGGTTACGCGGTGGGACCACCTTTCACGATTTCCGTGGTAGCAGCAATGAATCTTTTAATGACAATTATCTTTCTCTTTTTATTTTGGTTCATGCCCGAATCTCCGTACTTTCTTGGAATGATTGACCGCATCGAAGACGCTGAAGAAGCATTACAAAAGCTACGTGGAAGAATTGACGTATCGGAAGAATTGGAGATTATAAAGGATTCTATGAAAGTTCGAGGAAAACCCAGCAGCAGCAACAGCAATAGTGATGGTCGTGTAGCAGCAGGAAGGGATGTTTTCAAGCAAATCATAAGTGTGCGAGCAAATCGACGTGCGCTCACTATCTTGATACTTTTATTGATTGCTCAGTACTTTGGTGGTATTATAGCCATGATAAATTATGGACAAGTAATTTTAAAAGATCTGGACAGTCCAATTCCTTCAGAGTTTGCGAGCTTGTTTGTGGGAATTATTCAAACACTGGCCTCGATCTCGACTGCTTTTGTGGTAGATAAATGGGGGCGTAAGCCCTTGATGTTAGTTTCGGGAATCATATCAGGCTTCTGTGAACTCTTGGTTGCTCTCTACTTTTACGCTAAAGATTACACAGAAATAAATGTGACTAAGTATGCCCTATTAGCCTTAATCTTTATCATACTTCTGGTATTTTCTTTAAATATTGGCACAGTTCCCTTGACAATGATTATCTCATCAGAGATATTTGCTTCTCAAGTCAAAGCTGTGTGTACATGCATCATGGGAATCGTGGGTGGTTTGCTTGTCACAGTTAGTTTAAAACTCTACTTTTTATTCGCAGTCACTCTGGGCTATGGCCACGCTATACCTTTTTTAGCATTCACTGGAATTACTTGGACTTGTGTCTGTATTTTGTTTTATGTGACCCCTGAAACCAAAGGTAAATCCTTCCTACAAATTCAAAAAGATCTTAGCAATTGAATCAGAGTATAGCTAGCGCGTGTACTCGCAACTATGTTATTAATATATACATATACAATTATACATAAGTCGATAATCCCGGTTTTATCCGTCGATATTGCTGGCAATATAGTAGTAGGTATCACTTTTTATACGCTTTTAAAGCAAGGAAAACGTATCAATTCTCTGCTGCTGCTGCTGCTGCTGCTGCTGCTGCTGCTGTATTTTCTTTCACCGGTTTAAAGCCAGTCATTTTCGACCATTTCGCCGCGTACGCTTCTCACAAGAATATGTTATTGTGATAATATATCTTCTCTCGCCCCCCCCCCTCCTCCCTTCCATCCTTATTTCTGCCTCACATGCACACACGCTGTTCTTGGAAAACCAAGAGAAACTTTCTCGCAGCTCTTAGATCTAGAAATCACCACTGTTCGGTCCTACAGAAATTGCTATTGGCAGAACCATTAGAGGCTGGAATTAGTTTCGCGAAGCCAGCTTTACTATATACTACGCGCCCTGGCCACCGCGGCCCACTTATCTTACTTTATACCCGAGATTAATACTCCCATTCGACTCTTTATTCGTCGTTTTACAACGAGCTTTTGTTTCGGAAGGAGGTAGTAGTCCGCTGGCCCTCGAGAACCGGAAGGCCGATAACACCACTGTGTATCCCGCCGCGCCGTCGCGCCGCTGTGCCACGCCACGGTAGTCGCTTTCATGGCTAGGACTCTTTCTAGTTCCAGAAAATTCGTTCAACTTCATCTATCGCTCGATCCTTGAAGCAATTTTCTTTGTCCTTTATTCTCGATTTAATTTATACTTTTTTCTTCAACTTTTTTACATTTTCTTCCGACATGAAAAATCACAGTTTTTATATCACAAAGAACGAACTGAACTTACTGAAAGGTTGATATAATATATATTATTCTATAATAATATTTACTGTAAATATCTTTCAAATTTACAGAAAATTTTGAGTGTTAAGCTACAAAATACATCAAAATTATATAAAGATTACAGAAAATTCTACAAGCTCTACTTAAAAGCCGCAACTGTTTCTATTTTACGTTATCCAAAAATATTTTCTGTGCCACGTTATTATTTCTACATATATGTATGTTACACAGTATCAAAATAAAGTCAACTATAAATATGAAAAAATGCTATGTATTAATTATTTATTTTGCTTCCTCAGCATATAGAGGAACCGTTGTGATCGTCATTACGTCGTCCAATATTTTTAAAACTGTTTAATTAATTTAATAATTTTTCCTAAGTTGGTACTTTCTAGTTATAATTTTCCTGATATGTTGTTATTATTATACTAATAGAACATTATACAATAGACATTTGTATTCGACTACACTAGCATATAATTCAAAGTAGATGCAACTTCATTATATATTGAGGAAGCAAGGTGCTAAAAAAATGAGTACCTATATACTCTGATGCCAAATCAATTTCACTTTGTGTGCCAAAGCAGCGTACTCATTTTGACCATCTATATGAGTCGAAATTCAATAAACAATTATACATTCTTCTAAATGTTATTGAATACCTTTTTTTATGATTGATTTTTTCATATCATCCACAGTTCTTTTTCTTTAATAATCGATGTTTTCGAAAATCGGTAAAAAATAGTTTCTATTCAAAAAAATTGTGATGATATCATAATATTCGATCCAATATATACATATACTAAAAATGTTGATATTTAAAAGAAAATAACCGTCACCTTCCAATATGAGAGTTTGAAAAATGTCAATATATAAATATTGAGCATTAGCGTCAATTAGTTTGTTCTTTTATATAGTTTTCATGATTTTAAAATCATTTGGACATAATTAGTTACAATATGAGTTTACTGAGATTATACCTGCAGTAGTTATAGTTGGATAGGTATATACACATATAGTTTCGAATCGGGACTCGACTCGAGGAGTCGTTAAGGTTCTCTTTGCGTATAGTAGCGGACTTGGTTCCATGCCTGATGCTGTATTACTATATTGAAAGTTTGATGGGATGGTGCTGGTGCCATGCCACTACTGCTGCTGCTGCTACTGCTGCTGCTGCTGCTGCTGCTGATGCTGCTGATGCTTGCAGAGTTGTAGTAACCTCGAGTACAGCTAGCGATGAGAACGTTGAGGGCACTCGAGAAATCTTGGTAACTCGGCGTAAATGACAGCGAGTACTCGGCATAATGAGGACGGCAACCTCCCACCCATCTTTCCTATAATCTGCTCTTCTTCTACGTGTCCTAGCTCTTGGTTCTCTCTTATACATGCGATTCCACCAGATAAATACGCCGGAGGAATAATCCAAATCCAATTAGTGTTCCGTATGGGATCCGATTCAATGCTCGTCTCAGTTTGCTCGTAACGAGCACTAGTACATCCTATAAGCTGAACTTACGGCGCGCGCGGTTAGTATACACGGGGTAGGAGAGTAGGGTATTGTCTTTATTATGATGGCATCGTGTGAAAAGGCGAAAAGTTTGAAAGTTTTCATTTATGTGAGTTGAATTGTCTTCTGTGTGCGACTCTTTAGCTATATGTACATGCATCTGATCATACCATCCAGATTAAAATTTACCACAGGACTTTTCTGTTTCTTTTTTTGTGCTCCATCACATATTACGAAATATTCGAAATATTTTTATGATTAATTCATGTTACAATAAAAAAATTGTCTTCAAACGATCTTCTTTGATGTAAAATAAAAACTTATTTTTAATTTTAATTTGTCCATGGAGGGGTGGGGGGGGGGTTGAACCCCCAATATTATATAAATATTATATAAATTGTATCTTATAACATTTCTCAAGAAATGTGTCATGCGGAATATGTAACGAAATAAACGAAACAACGAAATAGATAACAAAAGTCATATAATGTATAATAGACCAGAAAAAAAATAATGTTATCAACATCCACTAACTATAATTAACCTTCTGTGTCATGAGATAACAATCGAAACTATATCTGGCGTCTAAATTAAATTATGCCAAACAAATTTTCGGGAAATTTGTTCTCTGTAAAATAGTATATCATACCATTAATCAAATTAATTGATTGAAAGTTAAGTATACAGAAGAGTGAAAATTGAATAATTAGACATTTCTTTTTCAAAGGGAAAATGTACTATTTTTTACAAAGAAAAAAAAAAAAAAATATTTTCTTATAAGAATGGAAAAAAAAGATACAGCTGTGAGACCTTTAAATTCTGATGGTTATATCCTCATAGTCTCATACTCATCGTTTTTAAATTGGAGTGCACAGTAGGATTCTTTGCAGAAAACTATATCTCTTCGGTCTCTCGAGGCCTGTATCACGAAAATGGACGTGTCTGCTTCGTAATTGACGCTCAACGTGACGCCATCGAACTATTACCGCATTTCTGGAAAAGCTCGCTTCTGTTCCCATGACAATCAAAAAGTTCGAAGAAATGAAAAATCGTCGTTTCTTATTTCGAGATTGTATTGATCGATACTTATTTTTCAACAGTTTTGAAATATTAGACCATTTATTTTAAAACTGTTTGTCTATATATGTATATTTATATAGTCCTCCAACCAATTATCATTATTATTTTATTACGCATTTATTATATTTACTAGGAGAAAACAAAGATTTAATCTAGTTCTGATATATAACAAAAAAAAATTTTTTATCACAGCATTTACAACTTGAATGTATTTTGTATTGTTTGTAAAAAAATTGAATCCAATTATTGTTAATAGTAATTTTTGTAGTCAATATTCATTTAGTATGTCCGACTCATGACACATCGCAAAGCATGCTTCGACTGCTGAATGAGACAGACAAAAACCAGAGACGACGTGATCGACTGCTCTGACGTTGAACTGTTAGTGCGCGTTGGTACAACACATATATGCAAATAGAGACTTTACATTTTTATTTCACTACAGGGTTCCTAGTCCTATCCAAAATTGGTTTCATCGATGTATTATTATCTCCAGCTTTCCATACCAATTAAGTTGAAAAATTTTCCAAAGCGAAAACTTGAAGTTCGTTTTAGGACAATAAAAGTGTATATTGTATAGCAAAGGCCAATCCAATCGGTCAATTCTTTTCAAAGATATCAAACTATAAATCTACAGACCATTATTTGAAAAAATACGTTTTTTGGGTTCAGAGGGTCATAAAACGTGGACAAATATGAAAATAAATGGGTGGAGGGGGTCAGATTTGACACAAATCTAATTACATTCTCTAAAAATGAGAACGCAAAAAATTTCGCATTCACCTATGTGTATCTGCAAAACGACGCGATTACCTGTACATTGAGAATATATATCACAGATGATTGTGTATTAAGGTGTTACCAAAAGTGAATGTCATGGACCGTTTGAAAAGGAATAATCAAACTAATAGAATTATCACAAGACAGCAGGTTATAGATATAGACAATCACAAGCCCAAGTTGCGGTTTGGAATTTGTGTATGCACGAGTTGTTGGGAGACGAATGATGAGTATATCTATATATGCTGGCGGGTGCACACTGTAGTATATATATGTATATATATATATATATATAACGCAGTTGCACACATCAGTCTCAGAATGTACAGAACACTCGCATAGCATATCGTTTAAAGGCCTATGACGCGAACTACCGAGTGCAGTGCGCGAGGGGCTAAATCAAATAGCACTGCAAATTGCAAATGGGAACTAATTGCTTTCACTCTTTACTTAGAGGTAACGTTTTAACAAGCTCTGACGTGACGTGCTATTTTTGCGTACACACCATACCAAATCGGGGGTGGGTTGTGAGAGAGCATACAGTAGGAGCAGGACCTTATTGCCCGACAGAGATTAAACTAACTCAATAATAATTATATATGTATATTTTTAATTTCAGGAATGAAAATTGCATGCTGAAACAACAAGAAGCAGGCTTCAATTTACTCTCTCCGATTTTTGACGAGCGAAGATATTCCAATATATAAAACAGAAGTAGCAGGAAATACATTATACTGCACGTATACTCCCAACGAGCAAAATGATTCGAGGGTCCCGCAGCGCGAATGATAGAGTATTGAAGTATTGATTTGTGCTGCTGTGCTTGAAAATGCTCGCATATACAAACAACACGACACTTTTTAGCAGATATCAACCAATACGCAGACACTAGAATTCGCCCACTCAAAGCAAAAGCCGATTACACCTAAACATCCCTTTTGCACAGAATATTAACTTTGTTTTTTTAATGTGTTATCCTTTCATTGAAAAAAGAAAGAATTGCAGCCTTATTCAGGTACAATATTGGTTGTTCCTTTTATGTCAACATACTAAAAACCATTAAAAATCCCCTGTTTTAGTTGATCAGCACGATTCTCTTGAAGAGTAAGCGGCGTAGAGATTATTCGACTAAAGGGGATGCTGGACGTTGACATATGAGTTAATCTCTATACATATATTGTAACGTGCATGGTATTTTCATACACGTATATAAAAGTCTCTATAGATGAAATTCAAACATAAAACTAAAAATTGAATAGATACAGAATCAACCTCATTTATATAAATAATTTAAATTTGGCTGGCACTTTTTGACATATATTGATCAATTGAAATAAACTCTGTAAACCTACTCACAATTGTCGATATTATTTTTTCAAAATAATTAACATTTTTTGAGTACTACATTTACTTATTGTATATATTGAAAAAGAAGCAGTAAGTAAATATCTTTCTGTAGCTTCATTATTCAACAATTATAATTATGTAAATGCAAATGTATTTAAAAATTTGATATTTGCAGTATTTGATTACTTTTTGTTATTGAAAAAAAAAATTTTGATTAACCGTTTTCATCAGGTGTTAAAGCTAATAGAATTTAGGATTGCCTTATTTTATTTCTGTTGACATTAGTGAGATTGAAAACGATTCTTCTTCAGTTGGCGTCATGTCAGACCTGAATACACTCTTGACGGATTATTGGAAAATCATCCGGCGTTCAGGAAACGCAGAACACAGAGCAGAGTAGAGCAGCAGCAGCAGCAGCAGCAGCAGCTAGATGAGGGATCCATCCTTTTCGTATCGTCGCAGGCAGCAGAGCTTGGCTCGTCGGCATATTGTATCAAGTACACTGCAGGCTTTCATAGCGAACCTAGGTTGTTTGTGGACGAACATGCTTGTTTGTGTGCCAGCAAGAGTGATCGTTAGTATGTTTGACTCGATGATATAATTGTGTACTTAGCTTGTGGTCGATCTGCTCGTCCCGAGTAGAAGGACAGCAGCATGCAAGTTGGTGTTGGTCGACGTGCGCAATCAGATGCATATACGACGCGATGCGACTACGGATATATATATATATCTGTGTTTGTTCAAACACAGGATGCGTTGAGCTTTGCGACACCCTAGTCGCGACTGACGAGCCGAAATTGCCACGTTACACCCAAGCTAATGCCTAAGACGGAGTAACCCGATCGAGTGACCCTCCTAGTGATCCTAGCTATAGAACATATATATATATATATAGATATATGTTCGACCTACTAGGCTGCAGCAAAACGACCATATCTATATAATCTAGTTCTACTGATCTTCACGTCACTCTGTATACAGAATTAATGAAAGCAATTTATATAGGTATTCTTTCGTCATATAAAACATAGAATTAAGAATATACATGCAACATATGTCTTATATTTACATATTATATAGGTATGCTGAAAATAATATAAAAATAAAAACCACGGCCTTCTTTCATTAACTTAATGCTGCCGGATTAATATAAGATGAAGTGCATTAGAAAATTAACTTATATAGGCGCACAACCACTTAAATCCAAATTGTCAGCTAGTTTCGAAACGATACAACACAACACGACACCATATACCACACCACACCACACCACAACACAACACACATCGTGTCTGTAGGCGAGCAGCGAACGCATTCAAATGTTTCATCAATACGTGATCGAAATACCTTACACAGTTTTGGCGAACAGCTGCTGCTGTTGCTGCTGTGGCAATTGAATTCGAGTCGATCCCATTTTACGTTTGTTTTACAGTGGATCACTCGAATGTCGTTCTAACGGAAAATCGGAAAAACTGCCAATGTGTGATGCAAGTGTCTGTATATCACTCGATCGTGTTCGCCATACGTCGTCGCATCCTCTGGAGCTAGGCTTTCTTGGAAGCATATTATAATATGTATATGGTATGAAACGCTATTTTACTTATTATTTTGTGACGATATTCTCAAGGCGAAAGCAGACAAATTCTCTATCAAATTTAATTTTACTTATTTTATTGGTTCTTGAACTTTATTATTTAATATTGGTTTTTCAGGTAATCGAGCATATATATCTATATTGGAAAACATTGTATTTTAAAGGACAGTTTCCAATTTCTTCTACAATTATACTAAAAGAATTGCTGCTTATTCTGTAATTACGTTAAGTAAATCACTCGGTTTGATTACCTATGCAAAAAAAGTTTTTTTTTTTAGGAAAAATCAGTCATAAATTAGAGTATTATATTATATTATACTCAATGTAAGAGAAAAATGCAAAAAAAAAACAAAAAACTTAAAATCATCTAATTTTTATGGGAATGTGAGAGGATTTGAGATGAATAACTTTCCTCATCTCAAATTAAAAATATATGTATATTTTTCTCGAAGTGTTAATTATGCTTCAAAAGCCGAAGACGATAAACACCGTGATATAAGTCTTATGTGATAGTGACTTGAACAACTTCAATTCAAATACAAGCTTTCATCATAAGGAATCCTATTGCTTATTATTGTTTGACAAAGCCTTATTATTAGTAACGTGAATGATTACCATTCGATTGGCAGCTATAGGCACAGTAATTCAATTTAACAATAATAGAGTGAACATTCAGATACACGGTTAACGCATGTTACTTAATTTTGTAATAAAAAAATTTCTTATTAAAGCATTTTATTTGAATTGCGAAAGCATTTTGAATTTTCATTCTTTTCAAATCCTAATTTGACCTATTTTTTCGAATGGAAAAATGAACTAAAAACAGAAAAACCGCTGGCAAAATGTTGGATACATTCATTTTATGGTGTATGTTAATTGAGGTCACTTTATGAAATAAACAAATTCAAGCAAAATGAAATAAATTTAAACAAATTTAAGATTGTGTTATGTATAAGATATAAATCTCTAACTATTATATTCCCTAACATTTCCTCATTTTAGTCAATCCTCGAAGAAAGGTTTTGTTGAGGAGGGTGGCGAGCGTCGTGGATTCTTTTGCCATTGTACAATACTGCTGAGATGTGTCCGAAATTGAATTATTTATAATATAAAATCGGATTTTTTCTCCTCGTCATACGTGTTGGTTTTTGTTAGGGTCAACATGCTTTTAAAATCTCTAGATGCGTTGAGTTGAAAAAAATATCATGTACACGAAAAATAACGGCGTATGATGTGCACTTCTAGTTTCTCTATTTTTATTTTTATATTTTCTCTACGTTTTTGAATAAATCCGAAAAAATCCCTCTGATGTGCATGTGATAGTATAGAATAATAAATATTCTTCGATTTTAATTAAATACACTGCTCCTTGAAATCAGATTTAAAAAAACATTCATTTTCTAGTTGATCACGTTTTCATATTTCAGCAACACTTTCGCTATATTATTCAGAATAAATTGAGAAAAAAATAACAAAATGCGAAAAAAATCCATCCATCTTCTCTGATGTGCCCGGCAACAATGAAAAATTTATATCTTGTTGAAAGGTACAAGTTTTTGTGAAAAAAAAAAAAAAAAAAAAAAAAAAGAGAGAAAAGGATTTAATAGAGTGTGCAGGTCATTTTTTGCCTTATTTTTGTGTTGCATTTTTAAAATTGTTTCTCTTCGGGATACGTAATAGACTCGACGTCTCGGTAAATTTAAATATGGTCAATGCGATATGCCTTTCATCCCACTGCCATAAAGCTTTAAAATCTTACACATTTTTTGGATAAATTATCTACAACTATAACTACAGCATATAACTTCCAGCTATAGATCGCTTCGAATGCAATGAAGTACGTGTTACATTTATTTATTATTTAGCATAAACATATATACAATATCTACTTAATTGTTTCTTTCACAGCATATATATATGCCGATTATATGAAAAATGCAATTTTCAGATAATTCCTACATAAAAACTATTTCGAATTTCGCATTGCTTTTAACGGTAAAATGACGGCCTTATATTGTAGATTAAAAAATTATTTTTTTTTAATTTCGCAAAAATTGCTCTTATGTACTTTTAGATTTCCACTCTTCAATTACGATGTTTTCTACCAGGAAAAATATTATATTTGTAATCATTATATATATATATATATATATATGTATACAAATACAGTGTATATGTACCTAATCTAAATGAATACAAAAGTTTGTCACTTTAATAGGATTGAAAACTCAAGTTTTTAAGTAGGTTAAACTGAATGACATTAACTGCTGTGAGTACACGTCTTTTTGACGTATATCCGTATTTCGTGCTGCGCCAGCTTCCAAGTCGTTCGACGTTCAACTGCAGATTGATTTTAACTGGTCAAATTAGTAGACTTCTACGTTTAATGGCACGTTAGCTTTTTTTTTTATTATGATTCGTTGCTTGTAGAGCAGTATCCCCCTCGAACCGTTCGTATATTTCGGTAGAGGAACGGGAAATTCTCGATAACTACCGGAGTTGGACAGTAATCGCACTCGACGAGCGAATAAACGACGACCCGAATGCTTGGTCTACTACTAGTGAGTGAATATTTTTCCCGTTTAGTTTCATATATATATATATATATCTATATCTATATACATTTATGTTGGTACAGTTTTTCGAATTACACTTGACAGTCTTTTCATTGAAAAGTCATTTTTAAAAATAACGTATCTATATCTATATTTTCATTGATAATTTTTAAAGTTTAATTTCAAGGAAAAAAAAAATATATACATATTTTTATTGTATTTAATTTTGAAAATCCATTTGTGAAGAAATATAGAGCAAATGGAAACACGTGCGAGAGTTGACGTGAAAGAAACATAAATTATATCTTATTGACCGAAGGAAAAAAGATTTCCCTCTCGGTATAAAGACTCAGAAAGTATTAGAATATATATCAGAGGGGGTGGAACTAAGAGAAATATTCCGGGGGACGATCTACAATCTCTCTCTCAATTTAAAAAAAAATGGATAACAGTAGTATTTCCATTAAATTTTTTCAAAACAATAAAGTGTAACATCAATTACATATTCTTGACACAAATTAACTATTCGATAATCTCAAAAGTATTGCAAAAGCATTGCAATTTTATCATGATTGATACACCTGGACTTAACTTTCATTGATAGAAACCAGTACCTCAAATTATAATGTCAAAAGGTTCGAAATTGTTTTGATCATTTGTAATTATTTATAAAACATATAGGTATATAATTATTGATTTATCGTATTAACATCACTGTTCATCCTTTTTTCGAACCAATCTTTTCTAATAATTATGTTACCCTCATTTTTAGCAATCATATAACTGTTGGAGAATTTGTATTACACCTAATCGAACTATAGCATTAATAACCCGAAGTTTTTCAAACTCGTATGAATTTTAAGTCGATCCACAACATAGCTTGTAGTTCCTTTCCTTTTTGTGTCTCATTTTTTTATTATAGTTCCCAGAACTGGATGATAGAGAGTGCTTCCAAAGTGACGAAAATTGCATTGCCAATATTCTTTTGAATCCGGTTTTGCATGATGCAGGAATATTCAAAATATTTGATTTCATTTTACACGGAAAAAAAAAGTTCTATAATTTTACAGAACTAGTTCTATAGTCGGGGATAGGAGCGAATCTTGAACGAATTTAATAGATTTCATATAACTTTCAGTATTTAATGTAAAACAGTTCTGGGATAACTCTAGAAAAGTTCTGTAAAATTTACATTGAAGTCCGATTCAAAAAAGATCAATAAAATATATAGAGAAATTCCTAAAAAAATGTAGTGGTAAATAATTTTGTACTTAAACATATAAAAGGTATAATAATAATAATAATAATAATAATAATAATACAAAACATTATTTTTTCGTCGCAAAATCGGTTATCGTTTTATAGAACTGTTTTCTAAAGTTTCAAGACTTCTTCGATATAGACTGTATATTAACTGGAGTTTTAGATTTTATAGAACTGTTCTACGTTTTTCAATAGAATAGTTCAACATAATGTAAAACTAAGAAGATTTTAAATTTTAAGAAACTACCCGCTGTATCCTCTACTCTAGAACTAGCTCTGTAAAATTTAAAGAACTTTTTTTTTAATGCAAGTTTTTTTTAAAGCTTCTGTTTTCAATAATATTAGTGGCAAAGTCGTAAAGGTGTTTCAATTATAAACATATTTTGTGTTGTTAGTGATTTTCTTCATTCAGCTGCAATTTCGTCTGAAATATCGAATGCAACAATTACAGTTTTCCAACTGGAAAAGTTGTCCCTTTGGTGGTACATGAAAGTGATGATGGAATTGAATGTCTGGGTAGTTTGATGATATATATATATATATATATATATATATATATATATCTAGCTAATAGGTTGTGTACGTTTACAAAACCCACAAAATTAGATCCACCATGAGTTAATTATAAATCTTCTACAATTTCATTTAAGAAGAATCATAATTTAAATAATATCACTATTTCTCTCATATTTTCTAATTTTTTTTTTTAAACCAGATATCTATAATATAAGCTTCAGCCGAGAGATAACTTATAGGCTTCACAGGTAGCCCTGTGTCTTATTAACAAAAGTAATTTGCATTCTACAACTCATTGTATGATCTTCCAAATGCTTTCCAACCGGCAAATCAATCAAACATTGAATACCAAGTTCCTTCGCGTAAAATATTTTACCATTTGAAATCTTAAACGAGTATCTTTCCTACTGACATAAATCTGTTTTCTACATTTTTGGATTTTTTTAGAACGTATATAAAAAATTTTTCCTGATTTTTGCCGCATTTATATACGTACTCTATTCTCAATTGAACCAGCATCTGTATTTCCATAGCCGATTTCTAATGAATTCCATAAAAAATTTTGAAAATTGGGAGTTTAGTTTCTTTTGCTACCTAAATTAAATTTTTTTACTTAAACAAAGGATCATCAGTTCCAAGATTTTCAGATTGTAACCCAATGTGGTAAAGATGCAGTCATTAATGAAAGAAAAGAAGAATAAGAGAAGAATTTCATGGTTTTAGATAACAAAAGAAAGTATATATCATTATAAGAATTAAAATGAAATTTAAAAAAATTCAATAAAGTTGAAGCTAAGAACTCACAATAATTCAATATTAACATAATATCAAAGAATTGATTAATTAAAGAGGTAATGTAAGTTAATTGTGAAAAGATATGTTTTTTATTCCATGAATATTACAACAAAGAGCAACTAGGTTAAAATTAGTTGATATTTAGTAGTTATTGCTTCGCTTGAAATCTGATACCGCGTCAAAAAGGATCTTATCGTACTCATGCAATGTAAGCTATATACCTACACTCGCAGAAACGAATCCGTGTAATACCTAATTTAAGAGTAAAACGATTCGGCAGCCCACTGGAAAATCTCATCTCCGATGTGAACTTGGTTATTTCCGGTGAATGATTGAAAATCTTATAGTGAGAAAAGGAAGATAGGGAGATGCTGAGTCGTCGAGTAACGCGAGGCTTATAGGCGAGCTATATTCATCGTGGATAGTGGTTACAGGTAAATGGGAGCAAAAGAGAGAAAATAATTTTTTACTTGGAATATCGATTCTTTTCTATTTATATCGTGTCCTTACAAAACAAATTGATAGTTACCATCATCAATATAGGTATAGTTTAGTAAGATCATTTTTGGTACGTAAATATATTATTATACATATATAATGGGATAATTTTTTCTTCGATAATTAACAATAATAAAATACAATAATGGTTATTTACCTGTCCACATTGAAGCTCCTCAGTGTTTCCTGTATTTCTGCTTTTGTTTCACAATTTTTTCTGTTACATTTTTTTTCTGACTAATGTAGTCGAATTCTATAAGTTATAGCAAACAACTTTCTATATCAGGACAAATCGAGTAATTTTTACACGACGAGGTTTTTCTGGTATTTAGTTCCTTTTTTTTTAATTTCGTGTACATACTTACTGTATGTAACGTGACAAATGAATATTAGAAAAAGTCGAGTATACTCTCTAATCTGAACCAGCGAAAACCCAGCAACCAAATCAGTGAAATTCGCTGGTGAATCAGCGGAATTGCTCTCATAGAGGGCGTGATAGTCACTGATTCATCAACTGATTCATTCACTGATTTGGTTGCTGGGTTTTCGCTGGTTCAGATTTAGAGAGTAGGGAAAACTAGTATGCATTACTTGTTGAAATTAGTAAATGTTGTGTTGAGGTCCGACACGACATCAGTAGACAACAGTGAATATTATCTGTCCGCTCAGAATGCAAAAAGTCTTAATGACGTTTACGTCATTACGATAAAGATCGTTATTATGGTTTCGGTCAACACCCAAGTGTATCCCTTTGGTTCTTTGCGCTATTCATTCTATGAAATATTCAACAGCTTTGACTCTTTTACCTTTCGCTTCTCTAATCGAGAAAAAGTTCTGTTTTATATTCGCAGCTGCAGGAGTCATTTGAAAGTCAAACTGTTTATATCACTCGCATCGCATAAACTTTAGAGATGTTCTATGATGCGCTCGTTTTACTCGGTAGAGCCCAGTGTTTCTTCTTCTTGATAAGATGATTAGAGATGAGAGAAGTGATGCTGCTGCTGCTGCTACTACTGCTTCTGCTGCTTCTGCTGTCTTCTGAGCTCTTGCATGCTTGAATTTCAGACGAAATATGAGAGATTGCTCGAGAATACAGCACGGCCCTGTTATTTACCTGCAGCTTATGCTGTTGCTATAAATTAAACAATATAATATATTGCGTCTAATTCAAGACCTCTCCAAAATCTTCTTAGATTTTTTATTCGAAGAGAAATTAAGGCTGTTGGAGCAACGGACAAAATGTCATTTTTTTACTTTTATAGATTTTAAGACCGCAAAAAATATACTGTTTTAAGTGCCGTTTGGCAGGGAGGTGTTTCTCGATGTGAAAAATGGGGCTTAGTATCCGGTTTTCGATAAATACATTTTTGCGGTCTTAAAATCTAAAGTAAAAAAAAAATGACATTTTGTCCGTTGCTTCAACAGCCTTAAGTAAAAACTTTTTTTTTTCATAAGAAAATAATTCAATATTTTTATGAATTAGCATCTGTCATACATTCTAAAATAATATGATAATATTGTATGCGCGCATTGCATTCTGCACTTAGTGTGTCAGTGAAAAATTTGTTGAATTATTCATAAATTTTATATATGAATAAAATATTATAGTAATATCCTCATGTTTCTGTTATGAATAATACAGTATTAGCGCAGGCGGATAAATTAAAAAGAACGAATGGGCTTGAAAAATGTACGAATAACGAAAACGATTCGCTCACCTCGTCAGCGACGAGACACAGAGTAGCTTTGCCCGATTATACGGACATTACGCGAACGCGGCGACATAATTATATCATTAACCCACATTATATTCACTTCTAGCTCCACAGCTTTGTAACCTTATGTTGTGCGCGTGTACGTGCGCCATTCTGGGAGTTAACCTCTGACCTCTGTTATCCTATGTACACGGTTGGATAATGCAAAATCTTTTACTCTATCGCAATTTAGTTCTAACAGTCGCAGGATTTTAAATCTATCTATCGATCTACTGTGTTGATATATCTTCAATTAAGTAGCATTGATGTGTAGGGGAGAGCAGGGCACAGAGAACCGCATAACGTTCTTTCGGTGATTGCAAAAAATATCTACTTTCGATAAACGCTTTGCTAGAATACATTATTATTTTTAATTCGAGTATATAATGGCAAATTTGGAAAAAAATTTTTGGACATTGCCAATTCTCTGTGCCCTGCGAATGTAATTCATATATAAAATATACATTTTTACTATTAAACGTATTTTCTTTTTAAAAAAAGAAATAAAAAAAAATTAAAGAATTTTTATACAATGTTTAAGAACAATTCAAACAAATTATATATTCGTCTTCCTTGTCTACTGCAGCACATGCATCATGATGTATGTGCACTATCTAAAATAAAAAATATTTAAATAAATAAAAATATTTTATCAACAGTGAAGATATAAAATTTATAGTCGCAATTTGCATGGGTCCTGTGTGCCCCACCACTACCTGGTCCTCTGTGCCCCTGCAGTCAATTCATAAACAATGTTAACCTACATTTAATACATCGAACATTTCGGTATCGAAACTGCGACATAAAGTAAGCTAAGTGAACACTAACATATACTTAATAAACATTTCAACAATGAAAGCACTTATAAACAAATGAGAAGGCTATATGTATGAAAGTTTCTTATATAAGCTTTCCTTGAATTTTCGTTTTTTAGTTTGTTTTTTTTCCAAAAGCGTTGATTCAAAATACGTCTCGACTTGACACAAACTGAAATAGTCACTAAACATGAAAAAATGGTGAAATCTATAGAATCACTCTAATTTCCCATCTCACTTCAATAATTAGATGGCAAAATTGCAAAGATTGCACTGTTTGACGTGTCCTTTCATCGAAATGGATTTCTGGATGGCAGAAGAGGAACTACTGGCTTAGTGTCTATTTTTGAGCAAATAACGATAGTTTTGTTTAAAAAGAAGAGTGGGGAGATATGAGAAAAAAGAAGGGTGCAGACAATATTTTAGAGAGAGTAGGTATTACTTACATATGTCAAAATCTCTTTTTACTCGCATAGTAGGTAATTAGTCACTGCACTGGTGGGGAGACACAAACACTCGGAATGTTTTTCTTTAATAAATACACTCCCAATTACCTACCAAAACTATTAATAATTATTTAGACAAGTTTCTTAGGATGTAATAAAGTACATTAGAATAATGTGTCTTTTGGTGTTGACACTTTGAAAGCGGAAACGTTGAACGACATGCACGCCAACTGTGACGAAGCACATTGCAGATTCCGCCGGTAAGTAAGTTGTGCTTCCATATTGACGTTTGCCGGGTATTTAAAATGTCAATTAAAAATTAATGTTAGAAATACAATTTACTTTATTTTGTCATCTGTAAGTATTGCCTACTCTCTCTAAAATATTGTCTGCACCCTTCTTTTTTTCTCATATCTCCACTCTCCTTTTTAAACAAAACTATCGTTTAGATAAGTACTTTCTAAGAATGTAAAATTCGTTGTAAAAAATTACAGAGAGAAGGCGAAAAATTTCGTCAATTTCTCAAATGAAAGCTGAACGTTAAAAGCTGTATGGCCTTTACTCAAAGAAAGTAAAAGGACATTTTATACTTTACTTAGATTTAGTAGAGTCCTCGCTTTTTCCACTTGGAGCGAAATGTACGTCATTTTATTTTTCTTCAATATAAAGGTCACAGTTAAAGTTTAAAGCTGTTATTTGAGCAGTATTTCTGTTTCTGACTTATGTGTCACGTGATATTAATAACGTATCAGGTAACAGCTACATAGCTATAGATTAATCGAACTAGATATAGAAAATAAGAAAGCTTACAGTTTGGTTACGTACCTTTTTGAGTATAGCAAATTTTAATCTATCTGTATGTGTATACAGCCTTTTCCACGTGGCATGTGTAGCAACAAGCAGGCCCCTTATTGTATATATATATATATACGATAGAAGTGGCACACCCGCCGAAAAGCGATAAAATCACAGAAAACTAAGCCAGAAGTAAATGCAGGTACTCATTTTCGACTAGTCCCTCTAGTTTGGTCGATTGGTGGCGTGTTCAAGTATATCGACTTTGCGTAACTCACGAAACGTGCGCCTAATAGAGTTCCGTATCCGAATCAAGTTGTAATATGTTGATATCACAATATCATGAGCATCAAAGACTCAATGTAGAGTTATAAGGTATTATTCAAATTTTGGTATAACTACTATAAGTAGTGAAATTAAATGAAAAAGAAAGAAAACCTCCAGTTTTAAGCGGTTTTATTAACTTTTTCCAGAAAAATGTGTACTTTCTACCCAGCAGAGACCGCGAATCTGCTGCAAAGAAGGTAAGAAGTAGTCTGTGCTGTGGAAATAATTTCTGTCAGACTAGAATATATAATTATGCCAGTGCCTTTTCAGAACTAAAATTTTCATGGCTATCTATTAACGTCGCCTGGTGCTGTGCTGGTAATAGTACCAGCAATACATGTATAGTACGCGGATACCTTATATAGATGGTTTACTTCATCTTGCAGTTCTATCTAGTCCCATTAAAGTACCTGCTATACATATAGCTGGAAGTGCAACACATAGCTGATTTACGTTGCGGCTATAGGCGACGAAAACATTACATTCGCGGCTATCGCCAGTACACACTTTATATAGCGCCGCCAATATAGCATCTAACAAATCTAGATTGGGCCATTAAAGCCCCAGGATTATTTTCCACATGGGCAGTTGTGCAATTGTGGCGTGCTGTAAATTGCACAAACTTTCATTGATCGACAACATATTCTTCGTGATATCTATAACTTCGTAAAACTTTTTTCCAAAAGAACACACTGATGATGATCAGTCGGAAGAATTAAAATGCGTCGCAGAGAAATTAATAAAACCTATGTGTCAAAATGTCAAGGTTCTATCTTGGATGGTAAAATTGGGAAAGTCTAAAGTCCCTTATATAAGTTGTTTTAGAAACAACATCAGTGTCCTTATCGAGATTTTCAATATATGCATTTCTTATTCTTCCTTAGTTAAATATGTATATTATGCGTATTATTTCGTGATAGAATCTTTTGTCGTATTTTCGTTACACAATGTACTTATTTGACAAAGTATGTATTTTCTGCCATTGTCAAATTAGAAAATAAATGTTTAATTGTTCTTCTTCTTCTTCTTTTGGACAGCACAAACAGAGACTTTGTCCTACTGCTACCATCAGTAGGTTATAGTCAGTATCGATCAGGTGCAGAAAAATGGTGATCTAATTTATTAGCTAAAAAGGACATAAATAGAGTTTTTAAACGCAACTAACGCTGCTAATAAGAGAAATAACTGTGTAGTCATACATTTTAATAGAAGATATATAGAGAAACATTATCGACTGACAAACAACCAATATTGGTTCCATGCTCTTTCTCGTATCTAAAGTACTCTCTTTCAAAGTGTTGTGCCGAGAAAATTGTTTAGATAGAAGAGTCAAGTTCGAAAAATGGTATAAAGAAATAATAAAAGAGCATTGACCAAACACAAAAAGAGAAGGATGGCAAACTTATATATGTGTGAAGGTCTATTCTTGGGTCGTTTCAATCTTATCTCGGCCGATCGATCTCTCGATTTCAAGGCATAAAATATTCCTATATCCGGAGGGAGAAAAGACGCGGGCATGGGTAGAGGGCGGATGAGGATGTTCCAAAGGAATACCAGTACCAAGTTTCTTGCCCCGAGGCAACCAACCAGCCCAATGCCGGCGGCGACGGTCGACTCGGACAAACTTGAACCGACGATTAATATTTGCAGACAATGGGCTTCGCATATTTCCATGGCATCCCGCCGAACGAGATATTCCTACGCTTATATCTAACCTGCACGAATGAAGCTGCATGGGGTTTATGTGTGAATCTCTAATGTATGTTCATGTACCTCTATTCTTGAGAGCTTGCAGCAGCGGTAGAATTGCCATCGTCGTCGTCGTCGTCGTCGTCGTCGTCTTCGTCGTCGTTGTAGTAGTTGCCTTGCATGTACCATACACATGGTTTCCGGTAGTATGTAGGTGACGCGACAGTACGTCCGTTTGGCTTTATCTGTGTGTTTGTGTGAGTCTATATACATATACAGTGTCACGGTACCACTGCTATGTAACGTACGATGCAAGTTTCCTTTGTCCCGCAAACTCATAGAGCGTCCCGCCTGCGCAAAATCCCTTCTGCTTGCCTTGCGACACCCTGCCCAAACCATATATACACGCGCACGTCTGTCGCTGCTGATGTTTCTGGACTTCTACTCACCGGCCATCTTCTAATATCTAGGTTCGTTTATAGTTTATGACTATGAAGAATAAATATAATACACATATAAGCTAAAGATGAAGATTCTTCTTTTTGTCACCTCAGCAGCCACGCAGTTATATTGAGAGAATCTGCTGGATTATACATGATATATTAATCTCGATATTTCAGCTTTCGACGCTTTATATTTTTCCTAACGCATTCACGAAGTAACTTTTTATATCAATTATTCACTAAAATGCGTCCCACACTCAGAGAAAAGGTTGGCTGACACATCCATTTTTTTTTGGATAAGAAATAGTTGCTTGGAACATCTGCTCAGAATTATATTCCATCTGAGACAAACAGTCACAGTATTAGTGACCATTTTTAAATGAAACGCGTTAGATAGTCGTTGCATACGTGAATTAGCTATTGCATCCTCTCTATAAAGAGTGGAACCAACGCGTTGTTGGTCAGGACAGCCATATCTTTGATGATATGATATTATTGATATATCAATGCTCGTTGCTCGGAAAACTTGAAAAGTCATTGTTCATTGCGTGATTTCATTGTTGATTGCTTGATGTTGTTCATAATAAAGTGCCTTATTCTTTGTTTCAAATCAGTATTTCTGGCAATGGACGTGGAATGCGTGAGTTTTTAAATTCCATACAATTGTCTTGTAATATAGACTGATGAGCCAATTCTAAAGATATGGCTAAAATTTGATTAATTGGGTGCCACAGCCAACTTCAACCTATCCATTAAAAGTGGCTGCCTCAACCAACTAATTGCATGGCGCTCTCCACAGTCCAACTAAAATGGACACTACAACCATTTCACGGGTCCTACCATTCAATCTTTTCTCTGAGTGTGTAGTTCCTTGAATGCGCCCCAACCTTTCAATATTTTTTTTAAATTATCATTATAAAATGAAAGAAATATGTTTATAAAAACTGTTTTAGTGTGAAACGGGCACGGTCGGACTAGCACAATTACGAATTAACAAAGTTATGTGACTCAAGTGCTACTCTCTGTGTGACTAACTATAATTTGAAGCCTAGAAATAAATTGGATCTCTTTGAAAATCAGGTAGAACTATATTTCTCGTTACTGAGTGACAAGTCGTCGTCGTCGTCGTTGGTTTACTAAAATCAATTTCAGTTTTAAAATTTAGTTTGGTAAAAGATCTGCAATTTTTTTTTTTTTTTTTGAGATATTAAATTGAAAATGTCTAAAATTAATGAGAATAATATGCTCTATAATTTTAATAATTTTCAACTTGATATCTCAAAAAACTGAGAAATACGGATTTTTGACTTATTTAAGTGAATTTCATTCTTGTATAAGCCGGCGATGAAGTAAAATAAGGATTCGTTAATCGTTATGTAGCATAACAAAATGATGGATAATTAATCATTTCGATACTGTTATTTCTTTTTCTTCTAAAAATTGTATAAAAAGCATTAAATTGAAGATGGGCTATTTTTTTTCGGGGTAGGTACCGATTTTTTGATGCCGAAAACCGTTCTAACACAATTCTTCTTTTTTAAAGTGATGAAAGATTTGGAGCTGTTTCAGATTCACATTTCCATATATTTTATTTGCATTGCAATCAAAAATACAAAAAACTATCTATTTTGACGAGTTTGCATAGGAAAAAAAGTTTTGCATTCTATATACAGAAATATAATTGTGAAGAGTGGGATATCTTTTTTTAATTTTAATGTAATTCTTTTCTCAATTCAAAATCGAATTAGTAAATTTCCACTAATACCTTGCAGTAGATATTTGCGCACAAGTTTTTTCTTGTCGATAAAGTGGTTTTTTTGCTTTTTTGCGACATACTTTCTTATAAGTTTCAAGGAAAAATTAATTTGCATCTAGATAGGAGAAAGAGAAGGAGAGAGAAAGAGAGAAAAATGAAAATCCCCGCGACCAGCAAACTTCATGGAACTTTCAATTCCAATCTCATCGCGTCACTGCAAGTTGTCAGAGAAAAATACTCGTGCATTTTGCGTACAAATCCCAGTATAATATGTTATTCATAGCATTATATGCACCTTTCTAAAGTCTCTTTATTAAAGGTTGTTTTACATCGTGCAAAAGGGTAGACTCTCCTGTGCAACGAAACGTTCAGCGCTTAAAACGGGCAAGCAGAGTTGATCCCTCCTTGTTTTTCCTTCTCGCAAAAGCTTGCAGACTTTTTGACTTCACCCTCACTCAGTAGGGAAATGCCTCCGGCCAACTTGATTCTTAGCTGTAATTGCCGAGGGTTACCCTATATGCAACCTTACCACGAGAGCGTGGATCTTTTTACTTTGATGTATAAAGAATTATTTTTCTTACGGCTTCAGCATCCTCCTCTGCTCAATGTTGCGCACACTGCCGCTGCACCGCCAGTAACACCGGCAATGACTTGTATATATAAGTCATTGCTCAAAGAGATCTGTTTATTGAAACTAGCTCTTTCCTAACTATAGTTAGGATATATAGATATATCTATACATATACATACTGCATGTACATATAGTGCTGTATATTCTATGAGTATTAATACACATTTTGTACATGCTATTTTCTGAAGATCTTATGCATGAAACTTATTTGTCTTCTCTCATCGTCTGTCGTTCAATATTGAAATATGTTTGTTCTTGGAAAATTTTTCTGATATCGAAATTCAAACAATGCCTTTTCATGGAATGAAACCTTCTCATTTTTATGTGAGACACAGTAAAAATTTCAGAACTTTTATGAAAATTAAATTTTTTTTTACATTATTTCATGTTAAATCCTACTTATCGACTATCTTCTGTGAAATAAGTACATTATAAGACTTATTACTATTATTATCGTTAAAATAGGTTTTAATAAATTCAAAAGAGAGTTTTAATGTCTATAATTTCCTAAGTCATAAACTCAAGAATAATAGAGCAGAAGACAAAAAAAAAAAAAATAGAAACGAGTAAACGAAAAAAGACTCACGCTAAGATCTTTCGAGAGTGGCAGGAAATGTTAGTGAAGAAAATGTAGTAGTCGAGATAATGGTTTAAGTGTGTACACTGCACATACAGCATACTACATCATATCTACGTCGGGTCGCGTCGGAAAGGACATCTAATAACGAAGTATAGGACTCTCTGATGTTGAGTACCGGCTTAGACTCGTATATTTCCACCCCAAAAATTTGAGTCTCATTACCACCTGCACCGAGGGTTTTGGTATATTGAGAGAAGAGGATGCAGAATATTAAGAAAACTAATCCTTATCTAACCACTAAACCACACGCGTCTAAATTGTATATATTATTACGCTATAATATGCTAGAAATCTTAATTAAGTTTATATATATATATATATATATATATATTTTTTTTTTATATAAACTAGAGATGCTTGCTTTGATTGTAATGATGTAAGCTTTTATCCACTTTTCTCGCTATGTCTGTCTGCTGGATAAACGTCCTTTGGCGTATTATATATCGTACACTTTTAAACGTAGATTAAATAATACTAATTAAAAGTTTTCCACCTACTTTACATAACTCAATATCTTTCAGTTATCGAGTGCTATTTGTAAAAATGGAATTTTACTTGTTCTGACAACGTACCGCCGCGATGAGCAGGTTGATGGGTACGTTTTGTTGTAGCATGAATCTGGGTGGTTGTATGAGTGCATGGGCGACGCGACGGTACAAAGCTAACAACAATACGCAATCAAGTAGTTGACGGCTGACGTTCGCATTACGGTGGTATTGTTCGAGACTCCAATGGCATTCGTGAATGACGAAACCTACCAGAATGACTAATAGGACCATACACCATACGCCGTGCAGAATGTGTATCGGAAAGCCACATTGACTGAAGATTTACAAAAGTCACACACACACACACTGTTTATTTGAATGCGACGCCTCTGTGATTCAAAACAAGATTCATACCATTTTAAAAAATTTATTTTCCATTAAATCACAGTATTTCAACTTTGCGATGCAAGCATCGATTTTCGCATGATCTTAAGCAGACGGTCGTCACTGTTTTTTATAGAGCGATTATACAACACATCGAAACAACACACTTGTGTATAAGCACTATATAGTAGTAGCGTGAAATTCGAATTTGCTTTTACCACAAACTTTTCCCAGAGTTTGCATGACTTATTCTCATTTTGAATTTCCCATAAACATGCATTGAGATTTCTTGCTTGCCACTTGGAAATTTTCCATATAGCTGCGTGTCTTATATACCTTGATATGGGAAAAACTCCTCGTGTGGGGGGAAAGAGTTGAAGCGCTATTGGCCTGTGCGCACCCGGGCATGCGCTTCAATGCTGCTAATCGTCATATTTAATTTTGCACGCAAAGCAAAGTTTCATCGAGTGCAAAGTACAGGAAAAATTGTTAGGTGTGCATCTTTTCCAAGTTTTTCAAATCATCAGGAGGTAAATTCAGTTCTGTGATAATCAGTGTAAAGCGAGTACTGGAATTTATTCATTTCGAACTAGACTGCCGGTACTGTGCTTGTGCTATATACATTTACTAGATGGTTGACTTCAACTTACGGTTCTATCTAAAGCTATTAAAGTGCCCAGCTGGAGGGCACTTTTACACAATACTTTTGAAATGTTATACTTTTTGAAAATGCAAGAAAATCAAATTTTTCAAAACTACAACTGTGTCTAACCCCTAAAATACCCTATTTTTAAAATGCGTGTTAAGATCGATGTGCGAAATATTATTTTATATTATTATATATTATAGGAATATTATTTTCGGTAACATAAAATATATTAACTTATATGATCTATAATCTTTACCTGTTATATTAAGATATTACTAAACATAATCTCTAAATGTTAGATTCTTATAATCTTCGGCTTAGTAATGGCTAGTCCACAATAGAGACTACACTCGTGAACGTTCGACGCGACGTTATTTTACGTTACGACGTTCATTTTTACATCACAAATAGACGCGTTGAACACTGCTACCAATTGTAGCAGACTTGACGTATTCCATATAGCACGTCAAAACTCTGTCAAAAAAGTTGGTAGCAGTGTTCAACGCGTCTACTTGTGACATAAAAACGAACGTAACTATACACGGAGAAAAATGTAAGTTAGCGGTTTTGTGACGATTGCACGGATTCTTTGCTGGGAGCCGTCCTTGTGGGACGGAGTCCGTGAGTATGGTAATCATTCCTAAACAGTTTTGGTTTACTCTGCTGCCTTGTAGTGACGGTGTTCTTGGTGAGGAGTTTTTTTAGTCGTCACAACACGGAGAAAAATGGATAGAGAGTCAGGTTGACTATCTTTGGTGTGTAAAACTGACTATACTAGAGTTTCAACTATAGGACACAGCACCTAATGGCTGTTCAGCTTGACCATCCTAGAGTGTAAGTTTTACTATCCTTAGATGAGACGCTGAATATATCGGTCGAAATGGTCTTTATATGTCAACCAACAAAATTCTCACCGCTTGTGAGAAACTCCCAGTGGCGGCCTAAGTGATGACCGATAAAGGTGATCAAAGGTAACCACCCAGAAGGTAACCCAGGGGATGACCCATGTAACCGCGCGCAGATTCTTAATATCTCAGAGTGTAAAACCTGACACTCTGAAATATTAATTCAAACAGACTATAAAATTATGGATAGTAGTTGGTGGTACTATCTAGATGGTCAGAGCCTGACTATCTAAATTTTGACATTCCAAGTTTGACTATCCATTTTTCTCCGTGTAATAACGTCGCGTCGAACGTTCACGAGTTTAGTCTCTATTGTGAACTAGCCATAAGAGTCTTAGACTTTTCGGCTGGCTAATTGGGTAATTGGTTATCGACACCTATGTACATTATATAAAAATCGCTTTAGGATTTAGTAGATGTTTGTAGTTAAATTCAGCAGTGAATTGCATTATTTTATTGGTAACTTGTTAATAATTTTATTCATATTGAAAGAGCCAAGAGGAGGGAGGTTATATCATTAGTGTTACTGGCAGTTACCGATTGTTTGATTGTTAGTAAAATAAATTAAATTGCAACGAAACGGTAACACTGGGACGACTAAAGTCGTCATAAAATTTCACTAACCTATTTTGGCGGTAGGCGGCTGCCGACCACAAATATTTTATGTTAACGGTTATTTCGGAAGACTCGGAGGTCGTGGTTCCCATGCCTCGTACGCTGTATGCTCGTGTGTGTTCGTGCAAATTGATCGCTGTGAAAAAGAGACGCGCTAACTGCCCGATCGAAGCTCGAATCGTGCTCCATAAAAGCACTCGATGAGACGAGCGAGCTCCATGCCAGTGATTTAAAATTAATGCTCCAACCTGTATCGCAGTAAGGACCGGACGGGAAAATGTATATATGTATATGCAGACATATCTATAGAAATAGAGGCGCTAGAGAGCTGGACCCAGAGCAGTGCGGTCCAGCGATCGAGCAAAATGGACAATAGGCGTGGCAATTCGTGGTCGAGTATAGTTTTCCGCACTATTGATTTTCGAAATTTATAGGGGTCATAATGCAACAAATATTTGCAATCTCGTATAGCGAGACGAGGCGGGATTCGCTCGGCAGGAATTTAGACATTTGCATATCTATGACCGAGCACAAGCAAGGAACCGGAGAGTGGCGCGTCCGCGACCAGCCACGGCGCGGTACGGGTGTGGCGCAACGGTTATTCGCGCACTTTCATCCCTCTCATCCCGAGCATCTACATCTCAATCTCCATCTCTCCATAGTCCATTCTCTTGTTCGCAGGTTTTCACTTTTCTTCTTATCTATACTTTATTTTATTTTATTTTTTACATTTTTCCATATCAGCGATCTTCCTTGGCATGCATGCATTTGAGTATTTGTGATCCAGTATTTTGGACTAATGTAACAACATTTAACGAGCATTCCAGTTTTCAATTTAATAGAACAATTACATTCATATAGTAATCTCACCCCTCCAATGCTTATTTAAGACAGCGCGCATCGACATTATATTATATGTTTTTTCTATTTTATTATCTAAATCAGACTTAATATTGCCAATTTACAGTCTAAAATTACTCTTTTATGCGGCATTTTTTCAAATTCCAAGTAACTCGAAGAAATTAACAAATATTTCAAGATATTTTTAAGAGATTTTCAAGAATTTATATAAGGATTACAAAAATATTTCTAACGGTGAATTTAAAAGGATTTCGAATTAATTCAAAAAAATTCTTAATGGACTAATAAAAATTTGAACACGTTCAAATTTTGAATATAGTAAACTACATTCCACATTACTGGGAGATTTACATGGATTACATCAGACCTTTAAACGTTTTATTCTACTTGAGCTTCTACAGAAGACTCTTTTTTTACGATTGAAAATAATTATTATTCTAGAAAACGACGCCCACTCGTAAAAGCCGTTAAGTGCTGGGCGTTGGAGCAGCTTGTTCCAAGAGCCGAGAACTTTCGTGCATGGCTCGGCGAGTGAGCGAGATCCTTAAAACCACTGAATCGTTGAGTTATTCGCGGATAATAATAACGTCGTTGTCTTAATTAGAATGCTTTATCACTGACCTTTGAGGCATACGCCTTCTGTATTGAATGAACGAAAATGTATATATATATATATATATATATATATA
>UCOH01006102.1:0-25558 GCA_900474275.1 Synergus japonicus
CCTTTATAGGAAATAAAAGGTAAAGGATCCTACATGGGAACCGTCTTTCAATATGTATACGTACCAATTTTCTGTATGATCAGGAAACTACACAGAAACCTACATAGGATCCCTGTCACCTTTCCTTTAATGACACACACGTGAGAAACTATATGGGAAACTTAATAGGAATATGTACAGTTCCCTTTAAAGATCCATATAATAGGATCCTATAAAGGAACCCATACAGGAATTTTCAATAGGGTGTATATTAGCTGGAGTTTTAGATTTTCTAGAACTGTTCCACGTTTCTCGTAGAATATTTCCACATAATGTAAAACCAAGACGATTTTAACTTTTAATACACTACATGCTATATCCCCTACTCTAGAACTAGTTCTGTAAAGTCTAATGGATTATTTTTTTCCGTGTAGATGATGAAATTACCGACCGAAATTTTCTAGTACACACAATTACCGCTATCGCCTCGTGAGCGCGAATAAATCGACTGCCGTCCTACCTCATCACCTGTCGCCTTTCATCGTCTAGTTGACGAAAATTTTATAAGTATATTCCTTTCTTTTTCCGCATCGGATCGTGAAACTCGCGTCGTAATAATAAAGTTTATTTCCGTCAAAAATTTTTTACATCGCGTTTTTTTGATTTACAGTCTGTGTTGTGTCTATAAAAAAACATTCAACTTGTGTCTTTCAAACTTCCCATATCTTTTCTCATGCGTTTCGGAGGACAGGGCCGTAATGAAAATGGAGGCCCCCGAAAAAAGTTGCAAGTCCCGATTATCCAACGCCCTTAATGGAATAAATGTTTAAAATCGGAGATTACACTCGACTTCCCCAATATCAAGAAATCCAAACCGGAGTCGTTCCCAATAGTAAAAAAATTCCTCTCCTCAAAGTTCATATCACTTGCACATGCGTCAAAACAAATGCGAATAACCACCAATCAGATGCCGAGCGCAACGGATATGCAGTAGTTTTCAAGTGTTCATTGTGAGATATTCTGTTGACTATTGGAAACGAAATGTCTTTCCGATTGGGAACATGAATATTGGGGAAGTCGAGTGTACCTTTCTTCTTGCAATTGAAATCATTCCCACCGAAACTATCTCTGAATGAGGTAGGCACTGTAACAAATCGCAGCTGTCTATCTATTAATCTATTATTTTCTTGTCGTGCTATCAAAATATCCGCCATTATCGGCGCATATTTATTCACCTACATCGCTTCATATATTCGTTTTATCGAAAAACTGGTGAGTCTTGACCTGTTTTACACCTTTACTTTACAAAATGTGCTACTAAAAGTCGATCAACTTGGCTTTCTTTCCCTTCAAACCCCTAATACCAAATCCTAGTGATAACATTAGTGTCTTTCCACAGATTTTGACAGTTTGTTGTCAATTTTTCTTTAAAATTCCATCGCTCTTAAACTCTGTTAGTCAATGAAATCAAATGTATTTCGGAATCCGTTATTGGGATAAGGCCAACAAAGTAATTCGACTGTAAGTCATTAAAAAACTTCAAATTTACATTTAGCCCGTTCATAGAGGTCGGGCTAAATGAGTATCCATTGATTGAAATCCATTTGATTTCGTTGACTAACAGAGTTTAAGGGCGATGGAATTTTAAAGAAAAATTGACAACAAACTGTCAAAATCTGTGGAAAGACATTAATGTTATCACTAGGATTTGGTATTGCATGTCGTGAATGGAACCACTGATCTATATACCTAATAACTGGATAGCCGATGCCTTGTTAAAGTGTCGTGACTAATTGAACGCCATTTTGTTTGGAAATTTGTACACTTCAGGATACTTCGTGGCTTATTTCGATAGCATTTGGTTCTTCGCGTTAAAACTTAAATTACGAAAGTTACATTGATTCTCGAATATTCAACCGAATGTTGCCGAACTTGAATGTTATCGAACCGAATGTTGCCGAACATTCCAAAACAAAATGGCTACATTTGCTATCTACTATCTCTAGTAGATATCGCTATCTACTTTCTCTAGAGATCAGCGAATGGAACATTTAAAACTGGCATAGAGAATACAAACTGGCAACTAATTAGTTTTCTACGAGCATTGTATAATTATTTTTAAAACAAATCTGCACGTACGGCCAGTGCGCTCTCAGGTTGCGCATGGGGTCTAAGTGCGCGTGATGGCTAAACTCTGAGGGTGCTGCTACTACGCTTCCGGGCTCACTGGCTGTACACTAGTTGCGCAGTCACTATTTTTTTTCGAGCTACTGATTACATGCACGTTTGGCGTAGCAGCCATCACTCGAAGCGCACTGACCACACAAATCGTCTCTCAGTGTAGAAAATAATTTAATACCAGCAAACAAGGTTAATGGTGGGCATGCTACTAGAGGAGTTTTAGGTCGTGTTAAAGGAATTTCTTTTGCGGATATTCTCCAGTTTAAAAATGATAGCCGAAAAATGATGCAAACTTGTTTTGAAAAAATCATGGAAAGATCTCCATTAAAATATCCAATGGTGAATGCAGTGTCTTTTTTAGACCCCGGTGTGTCACTTTCCAAAAGTGTTGCTCAGAAACGTCTGGATACAGCTCTGAAGATATTTTTTGATAAGAATCTAATGTCAGGAAGACAAGCTGATAAAGTACAGCGAGAATATACACAGTTGCATTTTTTATCTAGCACTGTAGAACAGTTAAACAACTAACCATTGTATGTCAGACAAGCGTTTGGATTATTTTTGGACAGGCTTAATTACAGCTCACAAGCCAGGAAGCTACGAAAATAAATTTTCGTTTATTAAAAGCATTTTAATTCTCTCACATGGTAATGCCGCCCTTGAAAGAAGTTTTTCAGTCAAAAAACAAATGTTAGTCGAAAACCAACAAAAAAAATTGCTAATTAACTAAAGAATGATTATTGATTCTGTAAAATCTAGTGTGGAGAATATCGAAGATTTCATTATAACGAAACCTCTAATTCTTTCTGCACGCAATGCTCATGGTTGGAATACAGAACATCTCACCAAAGAGAAAGAAGAAAGGGATTGCATAGCAAGAAAGGAAACTGACTGAAAAAAGACTGCTGAAGCTGTGAATAACTTAAAGTTACAAAAAAAGAAAGTTATGGAAGATGCGTTTAAAGAAAGTTCGCGCATAGATGACGAAATGCTATTGAAGAGTTAAAGACACTTTCCATTTCTAATCAGTATTATAATACTGAAGTTTATTTATCATTTATAAACAATTATATAAGTTGCGAATTATATGTATTAATTTTTTAATAAATTTAATTGTAATAATCAAAAAATTAGCTGGAAAATCTATCTTTTGTCCTGAAAAACCTGGAAAAGTTCTGAAATTTTTTGTTGAATATACAGTTATAGACACCCTAAATTTAGAATAAATACACTAAATATAACTGAAAATTTGTTTACAGGTTTACTTCTGGGTGTTAAATAAAGATGAAGAATTTAAACGCGCCTTCGATCTCGGGGCTACGGGTGTAATGACTGATTATCCAAGTAGATTAAAAACATTTTTAAAAAAAAATTCACTTGATTAGAATGTTTTGGAAAAATCTTTAATTTTCCCAACATTTAAAAAATATAAAGGTAAGAATTAAGTGAATATTTTTAGAATCATAGCGCATAAATGACCGACCGGGAAACCGGTAATTAACTTCGAATTTTGAATACCTGAAGAAAGTCTGGGTTTTTTTAAACTAATATTTTTTTAATTCATAATTTTGTGGCATTTTTTAGTATCATTATTTTTCAAGAAAGCAAAATAATTCAAAAGTTTTCAACGAATTTAAAAATACATATTTAATAAAATGTGATACTTTACATTAAAATAAATTTAATTTGGTCCATTTTACATTCACAATAATAAATATTTTTCACAAAAACTAGGCAATCTACTTCTGTCAATATGAAACTCTGGTAAATGGCCTAATTTTAGCGAAAAATATTGTTTTTAAATTTTTTCACAGTGTTTTATAATCTTAAAATGTTTAACTTAAATTTGCATAGCCTAGATTTTAATGTTAATTCAATTTCTGGTTCCGATATAACAATTTTAAAAAATCTATCTCCAATATTAAAAATGGCGTAACTCGTAAATTTTGAAAATTTTTAGAAATCCTCTGAGCTGGAATAATGTCTTATATAAAACTATAATATAATAATTTAACCAAGTTTCATTAAAATCGGAAGTTAACTTGCAAATACTGAAAAGTTCTTTTTTTAGATAATTAACTTAATAATTATATAAAAATTTGTTGGCTGAATTTTAGTAAATTTTACAGTAAATGTACATTTTATATTTTACTTTGGAGCTTCAAAATCTTTAATTCTACTCATAATTTACAATAGGAAACAGGGAACTTTGCTGAAGTGATTTCTCATTGCTTTAAATAAAAACAGAAACTTGTTTTTTCAGAATCGTCAAGGCAGTCAAAAATCCTACAGAAAAAGCATCTTAACGTTTCACTTTCTACTTTTCTACAAGAAGCCAAGCTGAGTCTATACGCGCATTAAGATTTGAACTAGGTGTAAATCTTTGTCCGAAAAATACGTTTGTAGATCGTCATAACGTTAATTTGCAAATCGGCTCAAAGATTTCGTTACAAATGAAAGATCAAATTAAAAAAAAAATTTAAGAATTTAAAACTAAAATATCAATTTTTCACTAGATACCGATGTCGCCTTTAATGTTTGAAAGAAACGGCCTGTTTTTTGCTAAGTCAAGCCAACTTTTAGAAGTAATAAAATTGCATTTAGCAGTTTAATTACTTCAACTAAAAAAGTACCAGTAATTCTTAAGAATCTTGTACAAAAATTTGAATACCTGAGAGAGAAATCTCATTTTGATAAAAAGAAATTAATGTATTAACGTTTATTAATTTCAGAGGTTAAGTTTTAAATTCCTCTTTAGTTCTGTCCTCTTAAAAAATATTTTTTAAAAATATTTTAAACGAACTTTTACATTAGGGACAAAAAATGAGAAATTAAAAAGTGTATTATACCAAAAATGCCAAATATGACGTGATACGTATGCATACAGAATATTGTGATTTAACTGTACTAATAAGCCATGTATAGTATTCTGAATTGTTCTTCACTATTTAAATTGAAAATAAAAAAATAAAATTTGAACAAACACTTGTTAAGCATACCAAAGCTAATCTGATTAAATAGAAATTTTAAGATGACAAGAACGATTCACATATTTACTACCTCTTTTTAATGTGAATTCCAGTTAGATATTCCTAAAATGTACTTACATTTTAATTTTTCAGTTGTTTGATTCCAGCTCGAACCTCAAAATTCAATTTCTCGTTTTACTCGACGAACTTTAGAAATAAGATACCTTTTCGTTGTCTAGGCATAATCTTCGCAATTTAAATAGAGCTACAGAGCGAAAAACCTTTACTTTATATATTTTTTGCACAAAACAATTCGAAATCTTACCTCAAAATTCAATCTTTTCATTTTAGTAAGAAATAATCAAAAGTAAGCATTTCTTTTTTTGTACGTCCAACGTGTGAGTCCGTGTAAATAGTGATTTTAATCCGCGTAAATCGGGATTTCATCTGATCTCATTCGAAATTTATATGGTATAACACAAGATTTCTTGTGTCGAGATAAATCGATGGACGTGTAAAATTAACGCATTTAATTGAATATTAACGAAGTATTGGTTATTTGTAATTTTGAGAAATTTCTGTTTTATCTATAAATTTGCAAATAACCAAAATTGAAAATTAATGTGCGAAAGTAGAAAAAAAAACTTCCTTGCATGGTAAAAAATCAAGAAATCTGTTAAATTTCGTTATCTGTTAAAACTCGAGTAATATGAGCTCGTTATTGACGTATGTATAAATTTATAGAATTTATCTGTTTATGAATAGATGAAAATATACTGTGTGAATAGAAGATACTGAGTAAGTTATTAAGTATAATGTATAAAGAAAACTGAGAGAGGCGTTCGTTCACGTGGCTATGCTCTACAAGGAGACATATCAAAGCCATTGAAAATGTTTGACGGTTTTCGAATAATTGAGGGTCTGGGTCGAAAAAGTCACACAGCGCTCGAGATCGAGTAAAAATATTGTCCAAACATCTCGGTGGACTGAAATTTTAAAGTTAAAAAAATTTAATTTAATAATATATTTTCTTGTATAGAATGAAAAAACGCGACTTTTTTCTATTTAAAGTTTTTTTTCCGATGAAAATGGAATAATAGTTTTACTCGATCTCGAGCGCTGAGTGACTTTTTCGATCCAGGCGCTGAAGTAACTTTAAGTTAAGTTATTTTACTTCGGAACTGCACGAATTATTCCGAAAACTCAGGATTAATCCAAGTCAGATTTCCAACCTTAGATATATGTTCATATATAGATATATTATATATATAATCTTAGATATATGTTCATTCTATACTCATTTGCCATGTTCTTCTCGTCGTGGAGAGCAGCCCTATCCGATTGAAAAAGAAAATGGCGTGCCTTAGTAATTATAATTTCTATGTGCGAAATTTTCTCACTAGGACGGCGCTGCGCGCAACACACTTTAAAAATGTATTGTACTAATGGGAAAATATTCAAAAACTTAAAATAATTAGGTTTTTTCACAAAATGAGGTCAGAAAATGTTTCTCAAACGATTGTAGGATATAAAATACACATTATCCGTCAAGCAAATAATATGAACTTCAAAAATAACACATGAAATTCCAATTATAAAATGATCATTAGTAACGTAACGCTTTTTCCTTATTGGTCAGATGAAAGTGATGACGCGGCGTATACCAGAAATGGCGTGTGACGCGGGAAATTTTAAATAAATATTTTAGTTTAAATATCAATAGTAATTAATTTTGAATACAATCTAATTATAAATAATTATTATACTTATTATAATCTTATTATAATCTGATTATAAAATAAATATGTACTTTTTTTTATTAAATATGTATTTTTAGTTATAACTGAAAAATATTCAAATATGTACTATAAAATTTATTTTATAATTATTATTTCATAATTATTGTTACTTTTTTAAACTTTTATTAAACTATGTTTTTCTTTTTACATGAAAAAACAAAATATTTAAACATCAAAATATTTGTTATTTCATTCCTATAAATTTGGGAAAAACAAAAAAAAATAAATGAAAAATAATTATATTTAGAAGCTAAAGTATTTAAATATTTTTTAGATAAATTTAGCTTTATGTGAGAACATAACAAATATTTTGTTAAGAGTATCAAGAAATGCTTACTGTGTTATCCACTGTAAGCAAGGTCTATGTCTTAAGATATGGGAGTCGGATAGGGCTGGTGGAGGGGGAAGGTAGTCTCAACTCTGTCTTGAAGATTTCTAGTAATAACCAATAAGGGTAGAAAACTAACCAACCCTTAACATATATGTAGAGCATTTCTCTACAATTTTTAACTTATTTGGTGATGATGCACAGTTTCGACCGCAATCGATAAAATCGATTTTCACGAAGAAATTATACTATTTTAAGGGTTACTGTAGCAGTGGTCGCAGATTCGAAACGAGACGAACTTAACACAATGAAAGGTCTATTTCCGTGTGAAATAAGTAGGAGACCGTAATGATTGCGCGCGCAGCAAATTCTCCTCTTGAGTTTGAAAACTCGAAGATGTACGATTACCTTCGGAAAACTTCGGGCGGACTATGCTATTTATATCTCCTAAATTCACATTTGAAGGAAAATGAAGAAACTGTCGATAATAAACACACCCTAACAATTCCAATCATTTCCCATAAGATGTAATATCTCTGTTAATATTTCTCGATCTTCTGCATCAGAAAAATAATCATTTTTCAAAAATATCGAACTCTGTGCCCGAATAAATTTTTTTTGTAGAATTCCAGTCATGACTTTTCATCACAACACCCCCATAAACACACCCTGACAATTCCAATCATTTCCCATAATCTCTGTTAATATTTCTCGATCTTCTCCATCAGGAAAATGATCATTTTTCGAAAATATCGAACTCTGTGCCCGGATAAATTTCTTTTGTAGAATTCAGGTTATGCGTTCTCATCAAAACACCGTAATAACACACGCTGGTAGTACCAATCATTCTTGTTAAGATTTAAAGACTCGTGAATATTTCTCGATCTTCTCCGTCAGGAAAATGATCATTTTTCGAAAATATCGAACCCTGTGCCCGGATAAATTTTTTTTGTAGAATTTAGGTTATGGGTTCTCATCACAACACCCTCATAAAAAAAACCCTGGCAGTAGCAATCATTTCCGATAAGATGTAAGGTCTCTGTGTATATTTATTTATTTTTTATATTTATTTACTCATGCGTTGGACTGGATATCACCCGAATAGAAAGGTAAGCTACGAACTTATGCGTTTGATTATTTTATTGTTTGATTGTTTGATTATTTGATTGTGTGATTTTGGATTGTTTGATTGTTTGTTTGATAGTTTCCAAATAAATTTCGCAATATGGATTATTAGTTACCAACTAAAATAGTTGATATGATACTAATTTTATGGGAATGTCATGTTAACTATGCCGTTGCATCAAGAGTTTACGCTGAACGTTTTTCGGATAGAAGACATCCTTCTATAGTAGCAATAAGAACTTTGGCTGAAAGAGCTCGCAATGGGATTCTTATTCGTTAGCGCCAACATCATGAGCACAACGAAAATGATGAACGAGCTCTACCTATTCTAGTAGTTGTTCATATTGATTCATAAATCAGTACTCGACAAATTGAAAGAGAGATCGTTATACCACATAAAATAGTATCAAGGATTTTAAGATCTCTAAACTTTCATACTTACCACATTAATCTAACGCAATCCTTAAGGCCTCGTCATATCTTAGCGCGTTTAAATTTTTGTCAATGGGCTTTGCAAATGGTTCAGAATGATCCTAGTTTCTTTCGATATGTACTTTTCTTAGATAAAAGTAAATTTTGCAGCGACGGACAGCTCAATAGACATAACTATCATTATTGGTCGGACGAAAATCCTCACTGGTACAGAGCGTTGGATCATTGATATAGATGAAGTGTTATGGTGTGGTGCGGAGACCATTTACCTGGACTATTGGAGAACGTTATCTTAGAAACAAGTCAATGAATGTGGTTTCAACAAGATGGTGCTCCGCCACATTTTGCACTCATCTTACATGAGTTTTTGAACTTAAATTTCAATGATAGATGGATTGGAAGAGCAGGTCCAATCGAATGGCCTCCCTGCTCAGCAGATCTGATATCACCTGATTTCTTTCTATGGGGTTATATTAAAAATGTAGTTTGTGCTTAGCGACCCACAACAAGAGAAGATCTGATGGAAAGGATTTGTACAGCCTGCGCAGCCATCTCACGAGAAACATTGCTGTCAACTGTAGACAATTTTGAAAGACGTCTACGTTTGTGTCTTCAAGCCAATGGAAAGCACTTTGAACATTTACTATGTGGCTGATTGTAACATTGGTATGGATTGTAACATTGTAGCAATGGTGAGAGGCAAGGGGACTCACCTTAATCAACCACTCGAAACGGGAGAGGCTAGAGGAACTCATGACAAGAAAGCGCACCAAAGGAAACAAAACTTACTACGTCCACGCCGTTGTTTCTGGGTAAAGCTGAAAGTAAGGAATAAAGTATCTTTTTTTTTGTAATTAGTCACAATTATAGCATATTACTAGTACCAATCATTTCTGATAAGATGTAAAGAATCTGGTAAAATTTTTCCATCTTCTCCTTCAGAAAAATTATTATTTTTCGAAAATACTGAACTCTGTTACCGGATGGATTTTTTTTTAAGATTTCAGACTATGGGTTCTTATTCCAACATTCCCCTGAAAACACACCCATATAGTACCAATCATTTCTATTAAAAAGTAAAGGCTCTGTTAACATTTTTCGATCTTCTCCTTTAGGAAAATGATCATTCTTCGAAAATATCAAACTCTGTGCCCAGATAAACTTTTCTTTTTAGAATTCGGGCTTTGGATTCTTATCATAACACCTCAGAAAACACATCCTGGCAGTACCAATAATTTCGGATAAGAAGTAAAGACTCTGTTAAAATTTTTCCATCTTCTCTTTCAGAAAAATTATTATTTTTCGAAAATACTGAACTCTGTTACCGGATGGATTTTTTTTTAAGATTTCAGACTATGGGTTCTTATTCCAACATTCCCCTGAAAACACACCCATATAGTACCAATCATTTCTATTAAAAAGTAAAGGCTCTGTTAACATTTTTCGATCTTCTCCTTTAGGAAAATGATCATTCTTCGAAAATATCAAACTCTGTGCCCAGATAAACTTTTCTTTTTAGAATTCGGGCTTTGGATTCTTATCATAACACCTCAGAAAACACATCCTGGCAGTACCAATAATTTCGGATAAGAAGTAAAGACTCTGTTAAAATTTTTCCATCTTCTCTTTCAGGAAAATCATAATTTTTCTGCCGGCTAAATTTTTCTTTCAGATCCGTCGCTGCAAAATTTACTTTTATCTAAGAAAAGTACATATCGAAAGAAACTAGGATCATTCTGAACCATTTGCAAAGCCCATTGACAAAAATTTAAACGCGCTAAGATATGACGAGGCCTTAAGGATTGCGTTAGATTAATGTGGTAAGCATGAAAGTTTAGAGATCTTAAAATCCTTGATACTATTTTATGTGGTATAACGATCTCTCTTTCAATTTGTCGAGTACTGATTTGTGAATCAATATGAACAACTACTAGAATAGGTAGAGCTCGTTCATCATTTTCGTTGTGCTCATGATGTTGGCGCTAACGAATAAGAATCCCATTGCGATCTCTTTCAGCCAAAGTTCTTATTGCTACTATAGAAGGATGTCTTCTATCCGAAAAACGTTCAGCGTAAACTCTTGATGCAACGGCATAGTTAACATGACATTCCCATAAAATTAGTATCATATCAACTATTTTAGTTGGTAACTAATAATCCATATTGCGAAATTTATTTGGAAACTATCAAACAAACAATCAAACAATCCAAAATCACACAATCAAATAATCAAACAATCAAACAATAAAATAATCAAACGCATAAGTTCGTAGCTTACCTTTCTATTCGGGTGATATCCAGTCTAACGCATGAGTAAATAAGTATCAGGCTATCCCCTCTTTTACCTATGATGTACTCATTCCAATAAGATGCCGGGCGGACGAAACTGGGTGGGGATACCCCCACCAAGTAATGTGTAATAATGCGACGAAGTAATGTGTCAGACAAGGAAATAGATTTCTTCGTCTCCTCCACTCCAATCAGGAATGATTGGTACTATCAGGGTGTGTTTATGGGGATGTTGTGATCAGATCCCATAGCCTGAATTCTCCAAGAAAAATTTATCCGGGCACAGAGTTCGATATTTTTGAAAAATGATTATTTTCCTGATGCAGAAGATCGAGAACTATTAACAGAGATATTACATCTTATGGGAAATGATTAGAATTGCCAGGGTGTGTTTATGAGGGTGTTTTGATCAGAATTCATAGCCTGAATTTTCCAAAATAAATTTATCCTGGCACAGAGTTCGATATTTTTGAAAAATGATCATTTTCCTGATCCAGAAGATCAAGAAATATTCACAGAGAGTTTACATCTGATGGTAAATGATTGGTACTACCAGGGTTTGTTTATGGGGGTGCCGTGTTAAGAACCAATTGCCTGAAGTCTGCAAAAAAATTTATCTGTGCAATAATACCTATTTCTTGCACCAAATTTCCTGCTCTTAGTTAATCCGTGGACGTATCCGTAGTCTAAAACAGGTGTTACAGCCCAAGAAAATCGTCTTGACCTTCATGTGACCTTGAAAATTGCCGTGCAAGGTCATGATGGTGAAGGTAATGTACACCTTAAAATGTCATCGACTTTTCTGAAACATCTTGAACGTTTTTTTACCCTAATAAACAAAAACAATTCAGCAATAGTGCATCTGGTCGTTTTTCAGACATTTGACCTTAATTTTCTACCTTTCCAAGGTCACAAAAAAATTTTTCGATGGAACGTTTTTGACGTGAAATTTAATGCTCTTTTCAAATCTGTATTCATAAATAGGGGTTCTCATTTAAAAAAAGGTATTGACTTTCATTTGACCTTGAAAATTGACCTCAAGGTCAAAATTGATGGTTCAGTCCTCTGTCCCCCTCAGTCCTGGACAGCCTTTGTCCGAACCATTTTTTCGTATATAAAGTATTTTAGAAGATATTTGGAGCGATAGATTAAAATGTCACACCCTGTATACGTAGATTTTGAGATTCTGTTTTTTCAGGAGTAAAATATTTTAAATGTGATATTAATATAAATAATAAATATTATTATATATAATTAGTGTTCATTTTATAATGGTATTATATTCTGATTCAATTTATACCATTGATTCGCACTTATTAGAAAGAGATTCAGGAATCTTCCGCGCGATTCTTATATATCTATTATAATATGCAAATGAGTAAATTATATAATTAACTGTATGATAATACACTTATGTATAATATTATATTAATATTAATTAACTTTAAATGATTTTGTGCTGGAGTTTTAAATGTTTAAATGTCAAAATTATATATATTTATAAACCGAAAAAATTAAACCAGTGCACAATATTTTCAATTAATACTTATTCTTAGAATTTAGTTATATTTTACTTCTTTTTCAGGATTATTTATTTTGCTGGGACTTCGATTTTTAAGATTTAAAAATTTCTAGTAATTCAATAATTGTGTACTTGTTGGTATACTTACAATTTGTCATTTTTTATGTAATTCCAAATGATTCTCATAAATAAAGTTTATAATTTTGAAAGTCTGGAGGCTACATATTTTAATTTTTCGGTTTACACATTAGATTATCAATTTTACTTAAAGCGATTGGGTTAAAGTTTCAAATGAACATTTTTCAAATTTCTTTTTTTACATTTATTAGATTAAGAATGTCAAAAAAAGTTCCCAAAAACATTTTATTGTTTTTTTACTCTCAAAAATTTACCTGACGTTTCCCAGCATTTTAAGAGATTTCAAGTGACTCTATAAAGAATTTCGAAGATTTTTATAGATACTTCAAGTGATTTTAGTGAATTTTAAGAAAAAAAGTAAATTAATAATATATGTATATATATATATGTATATATATATATATGTAATATAAAAAAGAAAAATAGTTCATTTGATTTTAAGGAACTTCAAGGGATTTTTAAAAGTTAAAAGCAATTAAAGCATTTTTAAGTTTTAACAATACTTCAAGGATTTTAGTAAAGAATTGGAAAGAGTTATCAAAAATATATTTTAGAGATTTATATAAATGTCAAGTAAGTTAAAAGAATTTTAAGTAATTTTCGGGAATTTCAAGATTTAACAAGACTTAAATCTTCTTATAATTGCTAGAAATTTTTAAATCTTGAAAATTGAAGTCTCGGCAAAAAAGGTAATCCTGAAAAAGAAGTAATATAACTCAATTCTAAGAAGTATTAATTCAAAATATTATGCATGTTATCACTTACAGTATGTAATTATTTAATTCTAAATGATTCTAATAATAAATACATTTTCTAATATTAAAAGTCTGGAGGAGGCTGTTTGAATTTTTTCGGTTTATAAATATACTATATAATTATAACGTTTAAACGTTTAAAACTTCAGCACAATTATAATTGTAAATATTGTAACATTTTATTTTAGTAGCTTACTTTAAGTAAAATTTATAATCTAATGTGTAAGCCGAAAAATTGAAATATGTAGCCTCCATACTTTCAAAATTATAAACTTTATTTATGAGAATCATTTGGAATTACGTAAACAATGACAAATTATAAGTATACTAACAAGTACACACTTATTTTGCTTTAACACTAATAGCTTAGAATTACTAGAAATTTTTAAATCTTAAAAATCGAAGTCCCAGCAAAATAAGTAAAATATAACTAAATTCTAAGAATAAGTATTAATTGAAAATATAATGCACTGTTTCAATTTGTTCGGTTTATAAATATATATAATTTTAATGTTTAAACATTTAAAACTCCAGCACAAAATCATTTAAAGTTAATTAATATTAATATAATATTATACATAATAGTATTATCATACAGTTAATTATATAATATACTCAATTGCATATTATAATAGATATGAGCCATTCCATACAAAATTTACAATCAAAATTTTTTTTCGCGCGAAATATTTTTTTTTGTATTTTTTGGTCGAAAATATTGTATACGTATTTTTTTATTTCGACATGATATTTAAAATTTTGGAGTTGTGACTTTTCAAACTTTTCACGCTCGAAAAATCTACCTTTAAATATTTGCGAATAAAAAAAAATATTCGACTAAAGAAATAAGTGGCTGCAGTAAAATTTAGGATTTTCTCTCAGCTTTTCAATAAGCATTACAAGAAATTCATTAGACCAATGGTTTATAAAAATATGGCCTATTTTTATAAACAAATAATTTTTTTTCAACTTTGGAACTAATTTTTTTTTTTTATTGTAAAATTTACCTTAGACACATTAATCACTAATCCTAAAATTTGGGAATGGACCCTTTGAAAATTTTGTCTGTAATAAATTTTTGAACTTTAGCTCTCGCTCTCGAACCACGCTCGATCGGCCGATCGTACTTGGTTCAATACATGGCGCAGCTTGTCGCGCCCTTGTATTGCGCTCAACGCGTGAAGTCATTTTCCTCTGTGTGCTTTTTAGAAGTGTTGAGCAAAAATTTTTCTAACATCTCAGAATCAAAATTTAAACATGTGTGTTGTAATCCTTTCAACAAAGAACATCATACGGGAAAAGAACAGAAAAAAAATTTGCGTCGTGTTTTTTCTTCGTCGCTTAAAAAATTAGATTGTTTAAAACCTGACGATGTTTTGTATCCACCGTGTAGAAAAAAAAGTGGCGGAAATCCCTAAAAATCTTTGTGAGTAATTCAATTCTTTTTCTTATTGAATTTTATTTTTTTATATGATTTTTTCATTTAAAATTTATGTTGCTTTTTCAAAAAATTAGACGTGGACGTTAATCTTGTTAGTGGTAACAGATTAAAAAGTTTAAATAAGAAAACCTTTATTCAGGTAAATTAAGTGGTTTTATTTTTATATATATACGATTATATGACAACTAATTGCGAACACAAATAAGTTTAAATATAAATATCCAACGAGCAAGAGCGAACGAGTTTCCTGTTCGAGGAAACAAGAGAACCGTTTTTTTATTAGGTGTTTATTGTCCTTCGGGGTCGGTCCGGGAATCCAGTGACCCTTCCGGCTTAAACACATGTTTTAGTTATAAATGGAAATTGCCAGGAAAAACCCATAAGCCGTCATGGTTCATAGAATTTCCAACCAATTTCCATTTATAATAACTTTCTTTTTTATACAAAAAACGAAGTAAGGGTCTTTCGTTTTAAACCTCTCGAGTTTACAACTAACATATTTTTCTTACTTTTTAAACGTGGTTCGCACGTGCTTCTAAAATTTATATGGGTATTTTTATGAGTAAAAGTAAGTGGGAAATTCCTTGGAATTTTGAGGAACATTAATTGTGGGAAAGTTTCTTGGGCCATTTCTTAAAATAAAATCTAAAATCTTAAAATTAAGTAAATAAATTTTAATTTACGCGCCAGTCGATAAGGTAGAACGAGTGAAGTGTAGTCACTCGTAACATTTACACCCCGGTCGCGTTGCCGTACTACCATAAGTGTCGCTGCTGTACAAAATTTCTTTCCGTGTAGGAGATATAAATAGCATAGACCGCCCGAAGTTTTCCGAAGGCAATCATACATTTTCGGGTTTTCAAACTCAGAAGAGGAGAATTTGCTGCTCGCGCAATCATTACGGTCTCCTACTTATTTCACACGGACATAGACCTTTCATTGTGTCAAGTTCGTCTCGTTTTAAATCTGCGACCACTGTACTGTAGTATTTCAATCGATTCGAACTATTATCCATCCGTTACAACCCGTGAAACCACCTAAAATACTAGAAGTGAATGTGATGATTAATGACTACAATTTTTCACGAGCTAAATTTTTCATCCCGAAGTTTCTTGGGGGCTGAAAATTTTTCGCAGTGATAATATCTTACGTATATTAATATACTAAAACACCTGTATCCCTAGTTGCATAAGATATTTTCTTCAAAAACTGCACGAAACCACGTATTTGAGGGCGTGTAAAGCGAGCTAAAAGTTGCTGTTTCCAGAGGTTAAAATAGCGCAACTAAAAGATTCTCCGCCAGAGGCAGTACCGTAGCGAGTTTTTTTTACCTCCAGCTGGAGTTTTTTCCCGGTTTTTTTCACTGCTCTGGAAACAGCAAATTTCAGCTCGCTTCATACGCTTGAAAATACGTGGTTTTCGTTCAAGTGTTGAAGAAAATATAGTTTAGATAGGTGGTACACCGGTTATGTGGAAGTTGAAAAAAATTTTCAAAGTTGTAATGATAAATTATTGAAATTTACCTAAAATTGGCTTTTGTTCTCTGAATTTTTTTACCGTTCAAGTTTTGAAAAAAAATAAAAAGTGCAATGTATTCTACTTGGTCTACTCCATAAAATGGCACCAAACCGAAACATGTGCCTATAATAGATCCATAGTATGGGATTTTAGAAATATAGTATCGGAAAAGAAACATAAGGGAAAAAATCACTTTTTCGGCTGGCACACTTATTTATCAATAACTAGGTAGAATTTTATTTTGTAAAACTGTTTTTATTCTACACTTGTATGATATGTTCGTAAATCGGTAAGTGCGTAAACGAAGTCCGAATTAGTTTTCAAGCCGATAATTCTAAGATATCAAAACTGTTTCTTCTCTTATTGTGGATAAAATTTAATTTTTTCGCATCGAAACAAAAGAAAGTACAATAAGTTAACAGTTGACATGTTCACCTCTACCTTGAGGATATTTTTTATGCAAGTAATATTTACCCTAAAATCGAGGTAAATATTACACATGCTTTTTTCTGTGAAATCAAATAGAACAACGTAAAAAAAATTTAGATTCCAGGGGCACAACAAGTACGGGGTTCTGGGTGTCAGGACACCCAAAGAGTAATTCGAGTACACCTACTTGCAATATACGTGCATGTCCAAATTATTAGACGGGTAATAAAATTCCAAACTAAACACACTTTTTTGGGGTTAGGATTCCTTGTTTTATTTATTTTTTTATTTAATTTTAATGTGTAGAGTGGTTCCGGCCGACACCTACTGTTTTGAGACTCTTGTTCCGCGCCTATCTAATTCTGTTAACTTTTCAGCCTAATTTTAACGAGAGATCGTGAAGGCATAAAAGATCCAATATCAATTTTCTTGGTAGAAACTAAGAGAAAGAAATTTTGAATAAACCTCTGTTAGTATCCAGTTTTTCGGAAAACCACTTTGATTTTGATAAACGAGCACGAGATTATTTCGTGCTGGAACCGGCGGACATTTTAACTTCTATGATGGAAGAAACTGAATATTGACTCAGCTGAGACAAGCTGCGAGGTGACCCATCACCTCGTAGTTTATCTCATCTGTTTCTTCCATCATGGAAGTTAAAATGTCTGCCGGTTTCAGCACGAAATAATCTCGTGCTCGTTTATCAAAATCAAAGAGGTTTTCTGAAAAACTGGATACTAACAGAGGTTTATTCAAAATTTCTTTCTTTTAGTTTCTAACAAGAAAATTGATATTGGATCTTTTGTGTCTTCACGATCTCTCACTAAAATTAAGCTGATAGATTTGTGTCTTTCCACAGTTTTTGGCCCTTAAGCCAGGTAAGGAAAACCGGAAACAATTATTAATTTGCGATCTGCTTTTTTGAACGTTCCTATATAAACCATTCTATTTAGTGATAGTAAATATACGATAATTATAGACGTTTTCAAAATTGAAATTAAGATTAAGGGCGATGGAATCTGAGAGTAAAAAGTGTCAACAAACTGTCAAAAACTGTCAAAATCTGTGGAAAGACACAAATCTATCAGGTGGATTTGAATTTACCGTGCCAAAGGCAAAAGAGGGAGGGAAAATTTAGAGGTTTTTGATAGCAAAAAAGCTGCCCGCTTACGCGGGCACATTCTCATGCACACGTCGCGTCCCGTGTTGCACGCTTGCGTCCTTTGGGACGCTTGCGCCTATTTTTATTTAAATTACTACAAAATGGAATGGAATGCAAACGAAAACTAATTTACTTAAGGTTCTATCGACCTTAAGGAGCACATTCTCATCAGGGCACTCGCGCTTCGCGCTCAGCTTTGTTTAACAATATTTTTCATGACTACAACGAAAACTACTGAGCCTATTGAAAAATAGTCAAAGGAAAACTTATAGATCTTTTTAATGTCAATAATTATGTTTCTTATCATTTTCTCTGTATCTCGCGTTATTTGGCTCAAAATCTGAATTTTAGATTTTTTAAGGAAATTCAAAAAGTTATTATCTCTAACCTATAGGGTGTTCAAAAAGAAACATTTTTCATCTTTTGACTTTTTTTCATATCGTGCGTTGTTTGGCTTCTAATTCAAGTTTTATTTCATTTTTTTGGTTTTTCAAAATATTATAAGTCTTTCAATTTTTTTTTAACCAAAAAAGTCATTAAGAAAAATTGTTCGTCTTTTTGAGTACTACGAACATCCGTTATTAGAAATTTTGAAATTAAAAAAAAGTGGTTTCAAAAATTTTCAAAACGCTCCAACTTTTTAAACTTTTATCCAAAATGGTTGGCCATCGAACTTGACCTTCTTTTTAGGACACTAAAATAGTATACCAAAGGACAATCCAATCGGTCAATTGTTTCGAAAGTATCGTGCTCACAAACTAAAAATCTACAGACAGACACATTCGTAAAAACATGTTTTTCGGGTTCAGGGGGTCCCAAAACGTGGCAAATAATAAAAAGAATGCAGCAGCAGTCGAATTTTTATGGGACAAAAGACAAGATCTTTAAATTTTTTGATGAAAATTTTGAGGGTTCAACAGCTAATTTTGTGAGAATGCAGGCACACAAAGGTAAACGGATTAATTGGACAAAAGAGGAAAGAGAATTGTCTAGCTATTTATTATAGGTCACCAAGATCGTATAAAGCATTAAAAAAAATGTGATTTAAATTACCTTCGGTTCAAACAATTCAAAGGTGGTTAGGATCAATTCGAATGAAAACGGGAATAGATAATTCGGTTTTAAAGCAATCTCATTAATTTGTTAAGACAATGTCAATCAATGAAAGAAAATGTGTTTTGGTATTAGATGAAATGTCAATTAAAAAGTATAATACTTATGAAAAAAATGGGACTTTGAAGAAGGTTTAGAGGACCTTGGTGAATTTGGGAGAACCGAACTTAACGGTGTTGGAGTATTTTCAAACCACTAAAAATTAATGTAGACTTGTGTCCACATCTTACTAATACGCGGTGTTTGAGGTCGCAAAAATAATGTGTTTGAAGTGTCGTTTTTTTTATCGACAATCTTTTGGTTGTACGACAGGGGCTATCTGCTTATTTTCTGCAAAAAGAAATTTGTTTGGCTAAAAAGTGAATTTTTACAAGTGTGGAGACGCGGGTGCGGGTAAACCATTGTTACCATTATTATTACTGTAGTAACAATGGTCAATTGGCGACCCTGCGAAACAGCTGACAGGTTCAGTAACTATATTCAAGTAACTAGCACGTTTGTAGTACGCGATTTCTCAAACTTCTTTTTTTACACGATTTTCGTAAGTGCTCGGGCTTTGAAGTGCATAGCGAGATTCGGAAAATTTTTCTGAGTGAGTGAAGCACCCTTGGAGTGAAGTTTTGTGCCTTTTTTGCTCGGACAGGGACTTGGAAAAATGTAAGTACTGTTTACCCGCACCCCTCAACCTGCGTCTCCTCACTTGTAAAAATTCACTTTTTAGCCAAACAAATTTCTTTTTGCAGAAAATAAGCAGATAGCCCCTGGCGTACAACCAAAAGATTGTCGATAAAAAAAACGACACTTCAAACACATCATTTTTGCGACCTCAAACACCGCGTATTGGTAAGATGTGGACACAATGGCGGATTTTAAGGCATTCCACAGTATAATTCCATGTATAACTTTTTAAATAATCACATAGCGTGGAATTTGGTCATACCCCCCCACCCCCATAACCTGTCCACGTTGTTTATGGATGGCCCCTTACATGTTTTCGTGAAATGCTGCAACAGGCTTAATGCAACTCATGGTATGGTTTTTATGGTGCGTGGACTAATATATAATTGGAAATTGCCTATTGCGTACTATTTATCAGCAGGGCCAATGAAAGCGCAAAATCTTCAGAATGTATGGAAATCAGTAATTACCGAGTTAGAGCTTTTGTTTGTGATCAAAGCGGACCCAATCAAAAATTGTATAAAAATCTGAGAATAACAATAGAAAAGCCTTACGTTGAATTGAATATAAAAACAAAAAAAATAAAAAAGTTGAAAATTCTAATAATGTGAAAGGTAAATATATTATATATATATGGTTGTAAATATATTAAGGTTTATGCACTTAAGGTTCACTTAATAAGAACGTTTAGAAATACTCATAAATCTCATGACATATTGTTAGGAAATGTTGAAAAAATATCTTGGAAGACACTCCAAAAGTTATACGAAGAGGATTCTCAAAATATCATTCGAGCATGCCCAAATTTAACTTTAAGACATTTAGACCCAGACCCCTTTAATAAAATGAATGTCAAATTATCAACTCAAATCTATAGTAACGAGATTGCAACAGCTCTTTTCTCATTGGGAACTTTTTTGAAAGAAAATAGTTATAGTAAAATTTCTAAAGAGGAAGCTTATACTTTGGGAACATTCATAAAAAAATGAATGATTTATTTGATTGCATGAATAGTAGAACCATGTATGATCCGAATCCTCTTCGAAGACCTTTGAGTCATAAAAATCCTCAAGTTGAAGAAAAACTACAAACTGCTTTAAAGTGGATTTCCCAATTGCAAATAGAGGATGAGATAAATCTTAAAACCGGTAAAAAAAAAAGTTTCATAGTCCAACTTTTAATTCCATGTTAATAACTATTACCGCAGTATTAGAACTATGGAAAGATTTGAAAAGTGAAGGAATCAGTTATTTAATCACTTCTCGTTTACAACAAGATCCCATTGAGAACTTATTCTCTGTAATTAGACAACGTTCTAGTCATGGAAATAATCCCACTGCAACTCAGTTTCGTCAAAATTTGCAAAATATTGTCATGAATCGCTTTCTTCATCCTTCTGGATCAGGTAATTGCGAAATAGATAATGATAAACAAGTTATTCTTGACGGTAATATTATAAATGCTGCATTTAAACGGAAAAGACAAAGAGTTAGAGACTTGTGTTGTTACAATTATTGAAAATATTACAGATGAGGTTACAGTAATTAAAAAAAATAGTTGTTTTCAGGAAAATATAAATATAAATGTGGATCTTAATGAAGATCAAAATAATTGTAATGAAAATACTTTTCAGTACGAAGACATAACCGACTCTATACAAAGATATGAACCTGGAATTGACATTAAAAATGACATTGGAAATTCTGACGTAACTTTAGGAGACAATGCTTTATATTATTTTGCCGGGTTTACACATGAAAATCTAGATGATGCTGAAAATAAAAGACGTGTAAAAAAATTTCGTCACATTTAAATGTAATTAATTAAGTAATTATCAATTGGAGCATACATTAAGAATAATTTTCCAAAATAATCATAAGTCGATTATTTAAAAAACTTTATTTCAAAGAAAACTCTTGGAAGGATCATAAATAAAATATATTTCCAAAATTCGACGGGTTAACAACTCGGCCAAGCGGGTGTGTACCTACTTTTGACTTCAAGATATTTCAGGAGATTTCAAGAAAATTCAAATGAATTCAACATAGCTTCAAGTGAATTGACATGACTTCAAGTGACTTCAGAAAAAATTCACCATCAATTTGATGGCGAATTAAAGTGGATTCAAGTGAATTCACGTGAATTTAAGTGACTTCAAAAGATTTCACTGATTTCAGGAGATTGCAAGAAAATTCAAGTGAATTCACGTAATTTCAGATATTTCAGGAGAATTCAGAAGATTTCAGTGCAAGTGTACACCTAATTTCACGAGTTGTAAACCCAACGCCAAAATTAAGAAATTTTATTTTTAAAAATTTCGCAAAAATTTCTGTAAAAAAAGATCATGAAAACGGTACCAGAATTGATTGGTACTTCGAAATTCAGATTAACTTTTAAATTTTATACATACATTTTTTTATAATTTCAATCAATTTCCTCAAAACTGATTCAAAGTGTGTACATTAATATGAAAGTTTTAAATTTTCTATATAAAGAATTTTCAATATGGTTAACAATTCAAAGTGCTATAATTTTTCCAAACTAGTATATTTTGAGTAAGCTCTCTTACTTATTCATTTTGTATGCGTGTAAACACTTTTGAGAGTTTTATCAAAATCTGTGAGGTAAAAGTTTATCTTTTCTAAATCCTATATGGAGTAAAGGAAATTTCAGTTTCTTAAGGGCATGTTTTACTTACAATATGAGCAAGTTTTTAAACCCGGGTTTTTTTCTACACTTTTTACATTTTCAAAAAAAGTATAGTCAACATCCGTCCGTGTTCACGTTCTTGACGGATGTTGACTATAATTTTTTTTAAAATGTAAAAATTGTAGGAAAAAAACCCAGGTTTAAAAACTTGCTCATATTGTAAGTAAAAAATGCCCTCAAGGGTGTTGGGGCCAAGTTCTAATCTAAAAATTCGATTCCTTCATTTGACTCAACAAATATTAAATTTGAAATTTTTTCCCACAGTAGAAGTTAAATGAAAACATTCAATTTTGATGTTAGATTTTGAAAATGGAGAATGGAATTTTGAATTTAATAAGATTGGGTTCCAACGCCCTTAAAAGGTTAACTCGATCGTTTAAAATAGAAAAATAGTCGACTCTTTCTTATGTTTTCCAGTAAACAATATATACATATATACATATAGAAGTCTTTATTTTTTAATGAAATGCATTAATCATATAGGTCAATCGATTCTTTTCGATGAAAGGAATCTTAATTTTCCGCACATCAGCTTTAAATTTTCAATATTTGAGAAGTTATAGTGGAAAAATTAATTTTACGAAAATTATAAAAGTATTTAAAACTTATAAAGTTAAATATTTTGTTAAACCCTTATAAGAAATTAAACTAGGTATATAGTGAAATAACTATGCAAAATTTCATCAATTTATCTCTACGCGTTTTCAACAAATTGCTGGATCGTGACACACATACACACACATACATGCATACACCCGAACATTTTACCCGATCATCATATTAGATATATTTAAGGGCGTTGGATAATCGGGACTTGTAACTTTTTTCGGGTGCCCCCACTTTCATCACGGCCCTGTCCTCTCAAACGCATGAGAAAAGATATGGCGAGTTTTGTGTGTGTGTGTGTGTGTGTGTCACGATCCAGCAATTTCTTGAAAACGCGTAGAGATAAATTGATGAAATTTTGCATAGTTACACCACTATATACCTAATTGAATTTCTTACAAGGGTTTCACAAAATATTTAATTTTACAAGTTTCGTGAACTTTTATAATTTTCAAAAAATTTATTTTTCCACTATGACTACTCAAATATTAAAAATTTAAAGCTGGTGTAAGGGAAATGAAGATTCCTTTCATCGAGACGAATCGATTGACCTATATGATTACTGCATTTCATTAAAAAATAAGGAACTTATGTTTATTTATAATTTTGAAAGTTATTTTTTCACTCTATGTTTTAAAATAATCAAAATTTTGAGTTGACGTAAGGAAAATAAATATTCTTTATGTCAAGACTAATCGATTGATCTGTATGATTAATGCATTTAATTGAGAAAGTTTAAAAAAAAATAAATGATTATTTAATAATTTAATATATTGATATGTTTTTAATAATCTTTAATTTTTTTATAATACTATCAGATTGAAAAATAAAAAAGAAAAGAAAAAGGAAGAAGGAAAAAAAAAGGAAAATGTTAATCTAGGAAGAGAAGGAGAAGGGACAATTTGGAGAGTATGGTGACAAGGAGAAGAGTGGACTTGGAGGGGCAGAGGGGGTGGTTGGATGAGTAGGACAGAGGGGTACATTTGAAGAATTTAGGGAGAGGGGGAATAATGAACAATGCTGGAAGAGGAACAACATTTTCAAATATTAAAAATTATTATCTAAAATAAAGAAAAAAAAAATAAAGTTAAATATATAAACTTCTTATTGCTTCCTCTATGAGGAAGCAAATCATATTTGCTTACAGGAAGCAAAGTGCTCATTAAATGAGCACAAAAGTTGATATAACTTTACAGCTAGTTTCAATTTTAGCAAAACGGAACTTTTTTCATTATGCAAACTAAAAAGAGTCAATAAGTTTTAATGTTCCCTAACGTTTCCAAAAGTTTCAGGACAAAATATTTACATTTGTGGCCGAATAATTGGTTGATTTTAAAATCAATAAAATCGAAAAAATTTGCTCATAAGGAAGTATCACAGTTAAAAAAGAAGGATGTAGATAGCGCAAAATTTTGTGGTCAGGGGGCTAAAATAATAACGAACCTTGAATTAAACAAAAAAGCAGGATAAATCGTGGTAAATCAGGGCATCTGGCAAGCCAAATTATATATTATATAAATGGTTGTTTTATATTGGTTAAGAAAATTTTTTTACATTTATTACTTTGCATAAAAACTTTATTATGGCAACGAACATCATTTTAATCATAATAAATCAATTTAAATTAATAAGAGTATTTACCATGTGATTATACTGGTAAAGTCTTTTAATAATGTACTTTAATTCTTAAAAATATTTTATTAGCAATAACTTCAGCACTGTGTTCTGCACACGAAGGAATTGTGATTCTGCACCACGCATGACCACGCATGACCACGCATGTATATACGTGTTTCTTTTCCATTAGGCTGTGCAATGTGACGTCACAGGCCACATGTTGGGGGGTAGACTGTCAGGAAGGTTGGGCTCAACAAAAATTGTACACTCGAACTTCACAATATCGTCCTTCACAACATCCACTTGTTCGCAATATCATCCTATTTTCTTTCACAATAATAACCTGCATGGTTCTACAATCTCACCGATACCACTTCGCATGCGTTGCGCTCCGGGATCTGATTGGTTTCTATTGGCGCGCAGATTAAAGTGGTAAAAAATATTCTTTTTATTTTTTATTATAAATAATTGCATCTCAACTTATAAAAATGTCTCTTAGATGGAAATTAATTAATCTTGGTAAAAATAAATATTAATTAAATATATATTTTGTAAATAAAGAATATCGTATGTTACTCACTTGAATATGCATTTAATTAATTTTTATTAAAATTTATTAATTTTGATTTATTGAATATTTTTATAAGTTGAAATGCTATTATTAATAACCATGAAAATAATATTTTTTTATCATTTTAAACAAGAATTCAGTTTGTTCAGAGGAAACAGTTTATATTAAAGCAAAACAAAACGCACTATGCTACACAC
>UCOH01006104.1:0-15652 GCA_900474275.1 Synergus japonicus
AGCCATGATGGCTGCGTCCATGTATTGTGACAGTTTGTCAACAATGCGAAAACCATATGCATAGAATTTGCTCGTTAGCAAATTCGGAGGATTAAGCGTACATTATATATTTTACTTACGCATTTTAGACGGCCCAACAAATAAATTATACATATTAATATTGTGATGAGGTTTCTTCCAGAGTAAGGTAGGCTTCAAATATCGACAATTATCTTAACCTAACTTATTTTAACATGCATCTCATTCATACTTTACATCATTTCTAACATTTATACTCCTATATCTAGATGAGTTCCTACTGGCAGTTCGTATTTATTAGCTTTCCGGATTAATATCGATCTGGGAAAAGGATCAATAACGTGGTAAAAATCCACCACGTTACAATAACTTATTTTCTATAATTTGATTGAATATTAACAATTGATATTATTAATGAAAAGGATTTGTATCATTTATTTATATATTTATACATATAATAATAAATAAATAAATGAATAAATAAATTTCAGATTTAAAAAAATTAATTTTGAGCATAATTCAACTTTTAGGAATTATAATGACATAGAAATAATTTTTTAATCAATTCTAAAATTTTACTCACAAATGAAAGTCAAAAATCAATCTTAATATTCAATTCTTTTCATTTAATCAATGAACTTTTATGATTTTTATGGCTTCTTTTAAGTGAGAAAATATTGTACTTCAATTAAAGATATTAATTCTCTGAATGCAGAGACTAACCGAAAATTATGCCGAAGAAAGTTAAACACCTACTACACGAATTTATTGATGAATAGATTAATAATAACGATTTATAAGTTCCCAAATTTTTAAGTATCTGAAATCTAAGTTTAATGATTTATAAAATCGTTTAAAAAAAGCTTTTTCTAATTCTGTATTTTTATTTTTCATCAATTATTTATGTATTCGATATTTATTTTCTTGGATCCAGAGACTAACTGAAAATATCGAAAAAAAACCTGTCCACTTTGCGGGCAACATTCACTTGCGCCTTATTAATTTACTTAAGGGGCTATGCTAGTTTCTTATTTTCAAAAAATCGATTTTTTTGCATTTTTCCATAGCTAATCATCCTAAAAATAAGTACCCAATATTTTTAATCGATATCTCTAATAGTTTTTAAATGTGAGCACTTTAAAACGGTACTGTTCATTAGCGCTAAGTTAATTGCGGGCTAGAAAACAAACAAAAAACGTTTTCAAACAAATTTTTAAATGAGTGAAAAATCTTCATAGAACTATAAAAAAGCCTCCAGAGCAAAACAGGTCATCAAATCGCGCAACAGGAAGAGAAAATTTTCTGCAAATCAAATTTCCGTTAAAAATTTTAAACGCGTTTTTCTCAAAACTGCATTTCAAATTTTTACACAGTCTTTATTATATGTTTCTACAGAGAATGGACCTCCAACTTTTTGTTATATAAAAAATTACAACTTTTATAAACAAAAAGCGAGCGTTTTTTTAAGCAAAAATTGAAATTTTTTTTCAAAACTACAACATTTTTATAATTTTTAATATTTTCAAAAGCTAGAGGTCCATCCTCTAGAGAAACTCATGTAGTTTACTAAAATAAAATTTTTTTTTCGAGCTACTTGGTATAGCCGACACCATCATCCGTATTTCAACTTTTTTTAAAGGACCTTTGCAGTTCGCCTTATATCTCCGCTTCCAATGAATATTTTTTGACGAAAATTTCATGATAAATACGTGAAGACATGTACAATATACTGCAAAAAATTTTAGAAAGATTACACGTGTAGTTCTTTTTTTTTTAATCTTCAAAAATTACTGTTTTATTCGTCCGAGAAACTAGGATAACCCCTTAACTAATTTACTTAAGGTTCTATCGACTTATTCAAAAATTTCGTGTACCAATTCTGCAGGGCGTTATAAAAGGAACATTTATACCTCGACTGGTAGAGCCACCTACAGGTACGTGGCGAGTTTAATCTCTTGCCACATCTAGGAACTAATATCTTTGGTGACACTCGCATCGTAATAATAAAGTTTATTTCCGTCAAAAATTTTTTACATCGCATTTTTTTTATGTACAGTCTGTGTTGTGTCTATAAAAAAACATTCAAGTTGTGTCTTTCAAACACCCCATATCTTTTTTCATGCATTTCAGAGGAGAGGGCCGTAATGAAAATGGGGGCACACGAAAAAAGTTGCAAGTCCCGATTATCCAACACGAGCACTTACGAAAATCGTGTAAATAAAGAAGTTTCAGAAATCGCGTACTACACATGTGCTAATTACTTGAATATAGTTACTGGACCTGTCAGCTGTTTCGCAGGGTCGCCAATTGACCATTGTTACCATTATTATTACTGTAGTAATAATGTTCAATTGGCGACCCTGCGAAACAGCTGACAGGTCCAGTAACTATATTCAAGTAACTAGCACATGTGTAGTACGCGATTTCTCAAACTTCTTTTTTTACACGATTTTCGTAAGTGCTCGGGCTTTGAAGTGCATAGCGAGATTCGGAAAATTTTTCTGAGTGAGTGAAGCACCCTTGGAGTGAAGTTTTGTGCCTTTTTTGCTCGGACAGGGACTTGGCAAAATGTAAGTACTGTTTACCCGCACCCCTCAACCCGCGTCTTCACACTTGTTAAAATTCACTTTTTAGCCAAACAAATTTTTTTTTTGCAGAAAATAAGCAGATAGCCCCTGTCGTACAATCAAAAGATTGTCGATAAAAAACGACACTTCAAACACATCATTTTTGCGACCTCAAACACCGCGTATTGGTAAGATGTGGACACAATGGCGGATTTGAGTAAAGTCTACATTAATTTTTAGTGGTTTGAAAATGCTCCAACACCTTTAAACGCTATTTTGGGACTATAAAAGTAAGTATTCGACAAACTTATCATCAAGCGCCCCTTATTCATTTCTTCTCTCTATTTTTTTATATCAAAAACTTCTAAATTTTCCCTCTTTTGCCTTTGGCTCCAAAATTTCAAATCCACCTGAAAAGTTGAAAGAATTAGACAGGCGCGCAACAAGCGTCTCAAAACAGTGGGTGTCGGGAGCCACCCTACACATTAAAAATCAATAAAAAAAAAGCAAAAGAATAGATTAAAAACCCTCAAAAAGTGCGTTTATTGTGTAATTTTACTATCCTTCTAATAATTTCGACATCCATGCATATTGCAAGTAGGTATACTCGAATTATTGTCTGGGTGTCTGAACCCAGTGTCTCTAGATCGTGGGATTTTTCGGCCCCCACTGTATGACCCACGAGCTCATGCTTTCTCTCTCTAGCAACAGTCACGAACCTATTAATAGAGAAAGATAGCATGAGCTCGTGGGTTGTAGAGTGGGGGCCAAAAAATCCCACGATCTGGAGACATTGTCTTAACCCCGTTATTGTTACGACCCTGAGATCTGAGTTTTTCTACATGAGAAATTTTCAAATTCCATCAGCCTTAACTCCAGCTGTATGGATCTGTATGGAGATTCCAAGTATGTAATTGGTATTGAAATCTGGATAAAATTTGTTCTGGTTTCTGTATATGGCTTCCCAAATAAGATTTTTCACAAAGCACGCTATGTACCTTCAGCTGTATGAATCTGTATGGAAATCCAAACAAAATTTGTTCTTGTTTCTGTGTCGATTCTCAATAACTCATAAGGGATCCATGCGGGACGGCACATTGAGGGTTGCGTCCCAAGCGTTGTACTATTGCGCAAAACCATGAGAGTGAGAGAGATACACTAATACTACTTTCTCTCTCATTCACATGGTTTTGTACAAAAATGCAAGGCATTCCGGATCAATGGAACGCCACCCTTAAATTCGAAATTAAGAAAATACAATTTTATTATTGTTATAATTGTATTTTATTATTAATTTATACATGAAAGCAAATGTGTTATTTATCTCATTAATTAATTATTTAAACTGCTTATTTATTTAAATTTTTTATTATTTTCAACGTTCCTATCCTAATATTTGAAACTTTCGAACCTTTGAAACGTTTCAAAAGTTTCATGAAACATTATAACCCTATCAACTTTAGCACGAAAGTCCATAAAAAACCATACAGGCCTGGGGTTAGTAAAATCCAGTATATGCTGCCCAAACTGAATTGCAAATCTATACAACAACCAGAGCCATTTCTGTACGAAAATCCAAACAGAACCATACAGATCCAAGGGTTCATAAAATCCAGTGTGTACACAAAACAAATTGCAAATCCATACAAAAACCACATTTTCTTCTGTAAGAATCTCCATACAAAACCATACAGACCCAGGAGTGTGGACCTGGACCCGAACTAAATTGCAAATCCATATAGAAATCAGATTCTCTATTATAGGAATGTCCATACAGAACTATATAGACCCGGAGGTTCGTGTCTGTATGGATTTGCTGGAATCTTACATGACAATAACCAACTTTTTCCCTACAGACTTTTTTTCTGTATGGTTCTGTATGGCAGTTAATGAAGGGTGGTTCAATTAATATATTACATATAATATATTTTCTGGAATTACAATGATACTGCTGTTTATGAAATTTTATTATAGGAGAAAATTCTATAATAATTTCTTTGAATCGCAAAATATTTTTCGAAAAATATTATTTAAATATTATTTTATAATATATAATATTTTAATAATGATATTACATAATATATTACTGATTTAGAAGATTGATTTTGTCAAGAATATATTAAAAATGATTGTATATTTAATATACATATATATAAAATTATGTACATTCTTTAAAATAATTTTAAAAATATTTGCTAGAAGCTATAGAAACGTAGAGGTACTTCATCAGTTATTAGACTTCATCCAAGCTCCAACTTCAAAATGATGAGCAAATACACTCAACAGTCTGGAAAAAACCAGGCTAGAGGGAATAGGAATTAGGAAATAGGAACTTACGTTTACAATTTCATTCATGTAGCTGGTGCCGACTACCGATGCACGTGGGTATCCATCAGATACACAACGCACACATTTGACCCTTACTATCAGGCCTATACGACTGTATATAATCGATGCTATAAAAGTTAAATAGTAAAGTTAATTGTTATAGCATCGATTATTTATGTTTTTGTGTTTATCAACATCAATCAAATGGCCAAATAACCTACAAATTTATGACATTTTATTTCATATTAAAAAATTAAAAGTATGTCAAAGGACAAGTGGGTACTCAAAATAAGCGGAAATGAATTGTTCACTTAGAAAACATACTTAAGGGTGATGGACTTACAAGGCACTATGTGTCAACGTCGCAATTTTGCCGTGCATTTGCACATCAAGTCCATTCGACCGTATTTGAGGAGCAAATCGGATAAAAATGAAATTTCTTTGGGCCTCAAAAAATTGTAATGTTTCAGGAGTATGCGTATTGGCTTAGTTTTTTGAAAAAATGGGGAAAACATTGTTAATATAAGTTTTTAATACAAGTGACAGAAGAACTACCTGTCTTAGAAAATCCTCTTTTTTAGAATTATCCGCACTCGATTTGCACTCACGATTTTTTTACATGATTTTTTTGACACGAGGGTCTTTATTTGTCACTTTATATCACTCAACAATGCGAGAAACAGTGAAAATTCACTCATTTCAAATGAACTGAGCTATTTTTTATAATTATTCAAGTTCACTTTGTTTAAAAACAAATAAAAATAACTCAAAAATAAAATACTTAGTTTTTTATTCATGCTTGAAATTGCGGCCATGCCTGTTTTACTGATAATTGAGTTGATGCGTAGTGACGTAGTCCGCCTAATGGAACATACAGTCCACGTAAAATAAGTTCCTCACGCGTCCTGTTGTTGTTTCGGATTCATAATTGTATTTTTTCGCAATTTCCACTGTTTCTCGCATTTTTGAGTGACATAAAGTGATAAATAAAGACCATCGTGGCAATAAAATCATGTAAAAAAATCGCAAGTACAAATCGAGTGCGGATAATTCTAATAAAGAGGATTTTCTAAAACAGATAAGACTTTTGTTACTTGTATTAAAAACTTATATTAAAAATGTTTTCCCCCTTTTTTAAAAAAACTATGCCAATACGCATACTCATGCCACATTAGAGTTTTTTGAGGCCCAAAGAAGTTTCCTTTTGATCCGATTTGCTTCTCAAATACGGTCGTATGGAATTAATGTGCAAATGCACGGCAAAATTGCGATTGTGCAACGAGCGGACGAAGTTGGCGATTCTAACTAGTGCGAAGTTTGCCGCGCGAGCGTGGCAATCACACTCGTTAGAATCGCCATTGTCCACACGTTACACATACAACTTTGACCAAAAAGCGCGAGTGACATGAGGCTTAAGACCTGATTACAGGCTTTTAGGAAAATGTCCTTCTTCTCACTCTACCATGTGACTATCCAATACGTTTGTTTCATTCCACATTTTACCCGGAAAATGTACGAGAATGAGACAAACTTATGGGATAGTCACATGGTAGAGTGAGAAGAAGGACATTTTCCTAAAAGCGTGTAATCAGGCCTTTAAGGTACATTCATGTCTCTGCAAGCAAGCAGGATGCTTGCTTGTACAAGCAAAAGCGACCATTCAGCGTGCCGTCCCATGTAGGCGCAAAACTCAAAGCGTAAAATGAACAGCCAATTGCAGAACACTTTTAGATATCTGTCTTCTCAAAGATTCTCTATCATTGGCTGTTCGTTTTGCGCTTTACATTTTGCGCCTGCATGGAATTCCACCCTCACACTTCGGTTTTTCCGCCTGCGGAAAATTGCGACAAATGTTCTTAATGGCGGGAGTTTTTAAATCTGAAAAAGCTTAATAATTAAAAAATGAATTGTATTATGAGATAAACTATCAATAACTGTCAGAATAATTGTTATTTTATAATTGTTAATTGTAATTTAGAGAAAACTAGGTTAATTTATAATAAAATTATATAATTGAGATGTCATATGGACATGGACTGTGTGAAACGGGCCATTTCTTTCAGGCCTATACGACTGTGTGTAATAGAAATGGCGGAATTCAGCGCCACCTACCACCACTTTAGTAATTAAGACTCTAATACAATAAAACATAACCTCACTTTTATGACCGCGCAATCCTCTTGCCTCTCTACGTCCCTCATCACAAACACTTAGCGCCACCTATCACCACTTTTTTTAACAAATGTGCACCCCTCTGTGCTCCGCCTAAGTTCACTCTTCGGCCATTTCTCTTACACACAGTCGTATCGTAGAGGTAAGAATGAAGATAGGTATAGAGACGACATTGAAGCGGAAATCTTGAGGCAAATTTATGGGAGCGAGACGTGAGGGGAAGGCTTAGTTATTCTGCCAACAGCGTGATGGCGCTGTTCTAATATGAATTTTTAAGAGCGACCTCACGCTCTGAGCAGAACAACTAAACCTACCCACACCAACCCCATTCCTATAACTCACATACAGAAAATGTGCTACAGGTACCATATATGCTTTACAGTGTAAGTAGCATCAGAGATGAGTTGGGAGATTGCTAAGCCTGTGTATTAATTCCCAGCTGACTTTTCGTAGCGCCATCACTCGTACCGTGCATAGTATGTGGCGTTTTTGGGAACTACATAAAGTGGAAGGGTAAAAGGAAACATACACAATGAAAGCTCTATATGTTCGTGTGAAAAAAGTAGGAGGCCGAGTGATTGCGCGCGCACCAAATTCTCCTCTTCTGAATTTGAGAACTCGAAGATGTACGATTGCCGGTCGGTAAACTTCGGGCGGTCTATCTATTTATATCTTCTTGATTCACATTTGACATAAAATCAAGAAATTGTCGATTTTAATATTTCCGTTTCAAATATTTAATATTTGAGGTTAAGATTTTTCAGGTGTTGAATATTAATATTAATAATATTATATATATTATTAATGAAAGTATTATAATTATATTATAATAGAATAGATTATAATAGTCTTTCATTTCTATTTAGATCTGCAAATTGAAAGAAATTCATGAAATTGATTATTTTAATGATTTGAATATTTCGCGCGATTCTTATTATACGATAGATTTTGAGATTCTGTTTTTCCAGGAGTAAAATATTTTCAATACGATATTAATATAAATAATAAATAGTATTATTTATAAGACATTTGAGAGATTTCATAAAATTTCATGACATTTTAAGTGATTTTAATGAATAAAAAGGAACTTTGGATTATTTTTAACAATTTCAAGACATTTACAATAATTTAAAAGGATGGAATTTAAAGAAATCTTAAAGAGACTTTAAAGAATTTCAAAAAATCTTTACATTTAATTCTAAGGATTTACAAGAGATCAAACAAAATTTAAATCTTGTTAAATTTTGAAATTCCATAAAATCACTTAAAATCCTTCTATGTCATTCTAATAAATGTCTTGAAATCGTTAGAAATATTCAAAGTTCCTTGTAATTTAATAAAATCACTTGAAATGTCCTGAAATCTTACGAAATCTGTTGAATACCTTTTTCATATCTCTTTCAAACTCTTTCAAACATCTCTTGAAATATTTAAAAAAAAATTTTTAATTCTTAAACTCATTTTAACTGTTAAAAATCCTTTAAAGTTACTGAATACAAAATTAAATACTTTAAAGTATCTTAAAATTCCCTAAAATCACTTGAAGTCTCTATATGAGCTCGGCAGAATGTTTGGCATCATTACCTGCAGCTGCTTCAGCTCATTACCTCTCACCACCCACAATGACACTCGCGGACCCTGGAAAATTCCTTCAAGATATGGAAGAACACTGACGAAATGCAGGAATATCGACCGCACACTGAACGCGAACAGCTAGAGGCCAGCTGAAAGAAGATGCGGCGAAATTCTGGGCCCCGTTCAAGTCTTTCGGAATGGAATGGCAACAATTCCGTGACTCAATTTTGAACCAATATTCAGGAACCCCAGTCCTCTTCCAACTACGTACGGTGGTATATCCGCGAAAACAACAAGCGAAAGTTAACGTAGCTATCTTCCTACAAAAAAAGTTTCTCTTAGCCAAAAGACTCACACCCACAGCCACAGAAGAAAACATCGTGGAAGAATTGGTCGAGCTAACTAAGCCATCAATCAGGGGCACTCTTTACACCTTCCATTTGAAAATCTTCTCAAATCTCATGATGCGTGCTAGACAACTCGAAGCAGACGAAATCGAAGCTGCTGGAAGTAAACCTAAACACGTTGAAACGAAACCCAAATCTCCCCCCCCCCACCAATAACGAACTCGAAAATAGTCGGCCAGCCAGGAACCAACCACCTAAGTGCCACTATTGTCCAGAATACCATCTACACCGAGACTGTCCCACATTAAAAGCAAGAAACCGACAGTCGGAAAACTGGAGACAGTTTTACCGACTGTCGGTTCCGACACACCTTGAACTCCCGAACCCAGCACTTCGAGAAACGCATGGAACTGAACTCTGGGCGAACACCGCGAGGATCACTCCTTTACCTACGTGCATATGTGGGTCAACAGGAAGTGAACGCCCTCGCTGATTGCGGGGCTACTGACAGCGCCATCCGCACCGACTTACTCACTAACAAACAACTGAGAAACTTACTCCCTGGCCCCCAAGAAGCTGAACTCGCGGCACGTTGCCTCACATTGCCACTTCGTGGGATCATAGAATTAGACGTAGTCATCAACGGAAAGTCTTATCCGGGACGTTTTCACGTTACCGACGGTCTACGCGACGAAGTACTTTTGGCTCGCGACTGGATGGTACGATACGGCGCAATCGACCTAAACACAGAACGCCAACGAATCTTCGCACTTCCGTTACCACAAGTTACAACTAAAGCTACATCCACTGCCATTCGAGATAAGATAAATGAACACGGCTTCTCCGCCGAAGATGCACCTCGCTTCTGGGAAATCATAGAGAGGCATCAACATATTTTCGATCAGGGAGAAAAATTGCAGAGAGCATTCTCAGTTCAACATGAGATCCATTTGAAGACCGACCAACCTTTTAGAGTACCCCCAAGAGGATACTCAGATGTCAACAAAAAGGTAATGGATACAGATGTACCACAGATGTTAGCGGACTGGATTATCGAGCCAGTATCCTCTCCATACAGTTCGCCTCCACTCATTCAGACCAAGAAGGACGGATCGAAACGTTTTTGTATCGACTTCAGAAAACTGAATGAACTGAACATTGATACAGTTCAACCTCTGCCCATTATACATGAGACGCTGAAGGATTTAGGTCAGGCTCGCATCTTTTTCACAATTGACTTAAAAAGTGGCTACTGCCAGATCCCACTCCATCCAGATTCTAGAAAATATACCGCTTTCACCATCCCTGGTGGAGGACAGTATCAGTTCCGAGTCATGCCTTTCGGACTGAAAAACGCGACAAGCACCTTTCAGAACTTGATGCGAGAAGTTTTAGGCCCATACTGGAGAAAGTTCGCAATTGCATATCTGGATGACATCATCATCTATTCAGCAAACGTGCAGGAGCACCTTTTACACTTAGCTCTCATATTCGAGAAACTCGATTTCTACGGTTTGACTTGCAGCCCGAAAAAGTGCTTTTTCGGCAAAACCCATCTCGACTACCTAGGACACGTCGTTACGGCAGATGGAAACGAACCTCAAACCGAACACATTCGAGCAATTCAAGAAGCCCAACCACCTCGTACCCGCAAGCAACTAAAAAGCTTCCTAGGAACATGTGGCTGGCGAAGAGAATATGTGCCACGCTTTGCTGAAGTAGCTGCACCCCTCACGGATCTGCTGAACACCCATCGACCATACAAATGGAACCCCGCTGCACAGACAGCCTTCGACTCCTTGAAAAAAATAATGGAGAAACCCCCTAAGCTGCACCGTCCCGATCCAAGTCGTCCGTATATTCTTCAAACTGACGCCAGCGATCGAGGAATGGGAGCGGTGCTATACCAAATGGATAATGCTGGACAACAACACATTATCTCATAAGCAAGCGCCAAATTTAAACCAGCCGAGACTCGATACCATTGCAACGAGCAAGTATGTCTCACTGTCATGTGGGGAATCCGAAAATACCAAGTATACCTTGAAGACTGTCTGTTCACGCTTCGAACTGACAGTAAACCATTAACATGGTTAGACCAGATGAAAGACTCGAAAAAGAAGTTAACTCAGTGGGCCAGCTACCTGAGCCGTCTGAAGTTCAAAGTAGAGCATTGCCCTGGAAACGATAACGAACTAGCCGACGCACTCTCGCGCCATCCGGCTATTGATGCTCCATATCCAGGCGAGCCAGACTTGGAAACCATGCTACCTCCACGCCCCGAAATTAGGGACCACGAAGACGTCGCACCACCAAGAATCTGCGCCTTGAGAGGCCGCTCTTTATTCGAGGAGATCTGCGAAGGACAACAAAACGATCCAGTGGTCAATCGAGAGATTGAAAGATGGAACGAACTGAAAAACCTCGAAAATAGAAACGCATGTGAAGAACGATACGTCAGGGAGCATCGTCTGGACAACCATGGCTTCTGGAAACAACATCCAGACGGCCGAGATTGGTCACTATGAGTACCAAGTGACCTCGTTCAACAGGTTCTCTGGGAATATCACGACGCATCTATCGCGGGTCATCCCGGAATGGATGAGACCTTGAGAGACATACAATCTCCTTTCTATTGGCCAGGAATGCGCCGAGATACACGTAAATATGTAGCTAGCTGCCACCTTTGTATCTGTACAAAGGCAATGAGATCAGCTAGAGAAGACGCACTGAGACCGAGGATACCAAGAAACTCGTGGGACACCATAGCTCTCGATTTAATGAGCCTATACCCCACATCCTCAACTAGAAAGAAATTTGTCCTGGTCGTCACAGATCTTTTCACTAGATGGACGGAGATCTTCCCAATAGGATCCTCAACTGCCACCGTACTGACCTCACTCATGGAGAGAAAAGTTTTTCCACGATGGGGTTACCCTAAACAAATTTTGAGCGATAATGGTCGCCAGTTTGTCAGCCGTAAATGGCTCGACGCTTGTAAACGCTAGGATTGCGAATTCTGGACCACGCCCTTATATCACCCACGGGCAAATCCAACAGAACGTCGCAATCAAGAAATAAAAAAAGGTATCCGCTTAAGAATCGATCAAGGTAACCATTGGCGATGGGATCAATGCCTACCAGAGATCGCCTTCAACTTACGCCGAAGAAAAAACGCAGCCACAGGACAATCACCAAGCCATCTTTTGTTAGGAAAGACTCTGCGCCGACCAGGAGAATAGCGGTTCGACGAAGCGAACCCCGCACCACCACAAGATAGACGAAGGCGAGAAGAGAACGCCAGAGCTCATCAAAGGAGGTACCTGCAGACTTACGCAGGAAACGAAGCGAATGTACGCCTTTATCAACCAGGAGATTTAGTGTTCGTGAAGAATCACCCCTTGTCAAACAAGGAGAAAAATTTCAATCAAGGTCTCGCTTCCAAACGCACAGGACTTTGGGAAGTAGAATCGCATATAGGCGGAAATGTCTATTGGGTCTTGTGTAATGGATCACGCAATAAGGACCCGGATGATGACAAAGAGGATGAAATAGAGGGTCAGGCCGACGCACTCCTTCCAGAAGAACAAGGTGATGCACGCCTTTATACACCAAGACGCACGAACAAGTGACATCACATCACCACATATCTGCGGTGGCCCCGAGCCTCCTGCCGGCGAAATCAGGAGATTTCGCCCCTTCACACCAATTCAGCAGCTACTTCCGCAGCTCTGAAACCACGACGGCGAACAGCCGCGTACCAAAGAAGAAATCCTACAGATTGCAGGTTCCTGTTGATGGAGTTATGGAGGCACCATAGCCGAATAGTCGATGCCCCGCCAGGCTGAAATGACTTTGTCGCTTGGTTTGGTTAATAGGGACTTCGGCAAGGCTTGCGACTATCAGCAGAACCGCATTCATGAGGGTAAACTGATTCTGTGACGGCGAACAGCTGCACTAGCACAACGAAGAAGCACCAAGGACCCTCAGCATATCAAGAAGATGCCCAGGACCACCGTGCGATAGTTATAAGTTAGATTAAGATAGAACTGTAAGACACGACCGTGAAAAACCGCGTGAAGCATGTAGATTAAAAAGACCAGAGGTTCTTAGGATAATTAATTTTCCTTTTTAAAGTACTTTTACTTACCACATAATTTTTTTAGTAATAAGCGATTTTTCTTAGTAATTTTTCAATGCGATTTTATAGGATAGGTCCGAGTAAGCAATGTCTATCCGAGAAAGGGGGAAATTAATATACGCCCAGGCGCAAAAATCCCCAACGACATTGCTCTCTCGGAATTAAATTTAAATAAAAATTAGAGTTAAGTTAAAATAGAATTAATTTAGGGAAAAGTAGAAACAATCTTCGCCACAAAATACTCAGGCAGCGCGGCGGAAACCATTTCTACTAACACGGCGAATACCGCGTGATGGGGACTCGGAGAAGCGCGGAAACCGTGAAAGCGTTTTCCACGCATCTCCCGGGGACTCATAGAAACGCAGATACCGTGAAAGCGTTTTCCACACATCGCCCACCAAAAGGGTTCTTCCCTCACCACGCAAACCCTTTGGACCCCTAGAGTATAAAAGGGCCTGCACGACGAGAAATCGTCAGATTGTTTGGGGGCGGAATACAGCCCTGCGAACAAGCTGAGCTAGTGGAATACCATTAGACTCAGCACCCCGCCTAGTGGAATAATTATAAAGCTTTTTCAGATTTAAAAACTCTTGCCATTAAGAACATTTTTCGCAATTTTCCACAGGCAGAAAAACCGAGGTGTGAATGGTCGCTTGCTTGCCGAGGCATGAATGTACCTTTAGGTGGCTCGTCTCGAGAGGGGGAAGTTGTCGACTTCTTAAATGATGACGTCACAGTACTCACTTCGACCACTGTGACGTTATCAGTTGAGAAATTAACAACTTATCCCTCTCGAGACGAGCCTCTGAAGTCGCATTCCCTTCTCGGATGTTGGACAAATTGTTTTGTCTAACACCCGCGAGGGAAATGAGACTTCGGAGCAGGGTTGTGCAGTGACGCGTCACTTGAAGTTTTTTGCGTATTATACATGGTTTTATACTTATGTAAATTACGTATTTTACATAGAAAACCCACCACTCTATACGAATTTGGCGTTTTAGACGTAATATACGTATGTAAATTACGTAAAAAACCACATGTAATTTATCTAAGGTATAATGGGTATATTATGTGCACAACCCTGCTTCGGAGGCTCCTCTCCAAAGCAAAATAGATGCGGCGTTGAGCCAAAATTGCGTTCTGAATATATATAGGTAAACACTTTTTCTGTTCTATCGAAGTGCTGCCCTCTCACCGAACTACGAATTCGAGGACTGTTTTCCGTAAGATTTCGGATTTCGGTATATCAGAATTTAAAATTATGTTTTGAAGGTTAGGAAAGTTTGAAAACTTTATAAACATTTCAAACAAACATATATTATTAAAATGCGTGTTAAAATTTATAAAATACATGTTAAAATTATGTATAACATTGATTAATATTATTCATTAATATTATATTCGCCTTGAAAACTATCGTCAAAACAAAAAATATCAATTCTTCATAAAAATATGTGCAGTTTATTCTCGGTTTAAAGAAAAATTAATTTTATTATTCTACAGATATATTTATAAACATTAGTTAATTCATTTTGAAATATATAAACAAATACCATTTGTTTAAATAATTTTTTTTCGAATATTCTTTTTTATATATAAAAAATGATTACTATTTATTTGTTTAGACAATTTTTGCTTGCGAATTTTTTTTTTAACAAAATAATTACTGCTGATCTATTGGAATATTTATAAATATTTATTTATTAATTTTTAATTATTTAAACAAATCCCATTTGTTTAAAAAAAATTTCTTTCAATATTATAAAAATTTAAAAATTACTGCTGGTATATCCCAATATAAAAAAGTTTTGTCCATTTGGAATTTGAGGAGAAAGCCACAAATTTACTGGTAACAAAACTTCGTATTTCTTATGAATTAATTTAATTACATAATTATGTATAAATTAAATATTTATATATCAAAAATAGCTTTAAGTATAATAATTATTAAAAGTTATGTTAGTTGAACAAGAAACCACTCACAACTCATTTTAGATTCTTATTAAATATTTGTGTTGTTGGCTGGTAATTATTGACCCTTCTCTTCGAAATGTTTTAAATAAATATACTTTCTAATCAATTTAAACAAACATTTTTTTCATTTACAAATCTATTAACTATCGTATAAGATGTTTTTCTACAAGTTGCGATTTATTCATTAAGCCTGTTGCAGCATTTCACGAAAACATGTAAACAAACACAGAAAAATAGCAAAATCTGTGGAATGCCTTAAAATCCGCCATTGTGTCCACATCTTACCAATACGCGATGTTTGAGGTCGCAAAAATGATGTGTTTGAAGTGTCGTTTTTTATCGACAATCTTTTGGTTGTACGACAGGGGCTATCTGCTTATTTTCTGCAAAAAGAAATTTTTTTGGCTAAAAAGTGAATTTTTACAAGTGTGGAGACGCGGGTTGAGGGGTGCGGGTAAACAGTACTTACATTTTGCCAAGTCCCTGTCCGAGCAAAAAAGGCACAAAACTTCACTCCAAGGGTGCTTCAC
>UCOH01006105.1:0-42824 GCA_900474275.1 Synergus japonicus
GATATTAAGAAGATTAATGATTAAGGACGTTGGACCCAAGTGTTAAATTGAAAATTCAATTCTCCATTTTACTCAACGAAAATTATAGATAAAAATTTTTTCGCTCTGTAGCGCTAATCTTTTTTCAAATATAAGACTGCATATAGAGCGAAAAAATATTTAATTTCGATACTTTTTGCATAAAACGAGGAATTCAAAATCTAACTTCAAAATTGAATGTTTTCATTTTTTTTTAATATTTGAATTAGATATTTTATGACTCTGTATGCATAATTCTAGTTAAAAATTGATTAATTCTACAGAGGGAAAAAATTCTAAATTTAATATTAGTTGAGTAAAATGAAAAAGTCGAATTTTTAAATGAAAACTTTGCTCCGACACCCTTAATGTATAAGATAAGTAATTTCAATAATTTATGAGTACTTTGAGTAATTGATCAGTAATTAATAGAAAATATCCTATGATACTGATTTTCCTGTAATATTTTTTGATAAGGGTGGTTGGTAATCAAAACATGGCAATCTTAGAGCCAAAAACTTCCTCTTGTTTTAAGAATATTATGTTATTTAGAGAAACAAAGATTACTAGATAAGTTAAAAATGAAGTTTAGTTTCGTTTGAAAGACTGAAAAGAACGAATGTCATGAAAGCGGAGAATGTCGACGCAGAGTCGTTGAACTGAAGGTGAACGTCGACAGTCGAGTCGGTCTGAGACTGGGATAATAAGCGTACGTACGATGCAAATATGAAAATATACATGATGACTATTAGAGCAATGCTCATGTAATTTACATGCATTTTAATATTCGCACGATCTGCTAATGGAATGTGCACGCGTATTACAGAAAAATGTCATATGACACTACACGAAGTGCTACCTTACGAATGAATCCATCGATTTCACACGCTTAACAATTCATATCGATGTTTACATCATCGAAAATCACCTTCGCCAGTGATAAAAGATGAAATACTTAGCGACGACCTAGAAACTGTATTGGTTATACATATGGAGTGCTATTTAAAGAATAATAAGCATTAACTGATCAATGATGACGGAACTGACCCAATTTTAATCGAAAAGTCCTTGAAACCACCCCCATACCTAAAAAAATTCCTACTCTTTTAAACAATACATAAAAATACGATTTATTTGAATTTTCTTATTTAAATAATATTTAATATTGGAAAATAACATTAAAATCAATCACAGAAAAATATAAGTAAATAATAGCAAGTGGGGAAAAAAAGTGAAGGATTTATTAATGAAAAATCTTATAAAGTGACATTTAAGAAGTTCTTTGCAAATTTCAAAATGTCAAGGATTTCTTGCGCGTGGAATTAAACAAGTTTATGTAACCAGATAATCAATCTTACATACAAAATCAAGATTTGAAAAATAGATTAATTACGATAACTATTTAGCTGTTTTTAAATAAAAGTGATTTAAACCTTAAAGAATGTCCAAACATGTGGTTCCTCTATGATTTATAAATTTGAATCAGTGATTTGATTTAGTGATCCATTTCTCACTAATTCAAATTCAAGCTTGTAAAAAAAAATAGAAAAAATTGTCTAGCCAAATGTTTACATACTAGAAATAAATTGCGGTAAATTGACAGTGAAAGACTGACAACAGAATTTGCTTTTCTCATGCTTTGAAAACATCCGATCAGTTTGAATTACCGGAAGAGTAACCACAGATCTGAAGCATGACCGAATTACCTTAAAAGGAAACCGAAGCTGACCGGATAAAACCTGATGTCAACCTATTCTATACACTCTAGATCCACGAGTATCAATTTGAATCTGAAAAGCAGATCAAAACAGATTTATTGTATATAAACAAAGCCTTAGCAAGTTCAATTCTTGAAACTGTTTTTTATCAATTAAAATTTACCATCCAAAGAAAATCTAACGTAATGAAAACAATCTTTTCTGCACCTTTTAAACGTAATTGAGAGAAATTTGGTGAACGTAAAAATTTGACATACACGCCTACGAATATGGCTTTTGCGATAGGTGAAAGTGCCTTGGATGAATAGGGCTTAATCGAGGAATTTCTCACGTTGAAGAAATTTAACGGTTTTTCTGGGCTGCTCGCTCTACTTTATAAAACGCGCGAGAATTTCTGGAACGCACGCAATCGACTTACGGTAAATCGCGATTGCATAAATCGCGAATCGGGTCTACACCAATTTTCTCGGTGTATTTTTTATTCTATATCCTTCACGTTTGATAGCCAAACTTCAGAAGTCCAATCCAGCTACAATATATTTTCCATAAAAAAAGATTAGTAAAGATTTTACTTTCTAAAACCGAGGCATTGAAAGAATCAATAATTCACTAAGAATGAGTAATTCTTTATTTAAACTTCCATATTTTTTTTTTATATTTACCTATAGAAAAAATATTTTTGATATTCCAAAAGAAATATTTGGTAATATTCCCTGGTATTCCTACATATTCCCGAATATTATTTTGGGAATATATTCCTGATAAACGAAAACTTTTAGAAAGAAGTCGTACGATTTAAAAATAAATCGACAGAATTTACGATTTACGAGTTATCGTTTATCACGCGGATGGCTACAAAGTAAAAGTGGTACTTATTACAAGACTAGTAACCTTTATTGTGAAAACTTGTTGTTACTGCATTAATTTGTTAGCTGTCCTTTTCCCTCCTTTCACTCCTCGGTTCCATTCTCTCTCGCCCCTTCTCTCTTCTTAATTTGTTCATAATCTTGATTTAAGGTGAACGCGTGGATTTCTCATATTATCTATTCTTCTATTCTCATCATAATTTAACCTTTCATTCATTATATTTATTTATATGGGTAATATGTTTATATTGTATATATATATATATATATATAAATTTATCATTTATGTTTATTTATGTTTTAGCACACTACTTTCATTAAATACTTCTCCTCTATCTTTCCAGGAAACTTTAGACAGTCTTATCTAGCTCGAAGTCAGAGCGAGCGTTCCAACTCGAGACCAGAAATCTCCGCAGGAGACGTCAACTTCGTGGACACGATGCGTCTGAGCCTCTGCAAGAGGGTCAAAGAGAAGACAACCTCGATAACAACCACTAGCGAGATTCCAGAAGAAGTCAGAGAGGAAGAATCAGCAATCTCGACACCTCCGACAAAAGAATCGCAAGAGGAGAAGACCCCAAAGGCCACAACATCCCAGGAAACAAAGGAAGTCAGCAATGTAGCATTTAACAAATCTCCAACAGCATCAGAAGACAAGCCACTTCCTCTTCAAACCGATTCTAAAAATCCCGACCCCTTACGAAACGCGGAACACTTTCGCAGAATGCGACCTACCAGCTGGTCACCACCTCCAGGAAAACCTAAACATCTATCAAGAGATCGTGTTGTTAGTGAACTTGGAGCTAAGGACCTGGAGTATCGTCAAAAAGTATCTTCAGAAGCGAGGAAGAATATTAGAAACAGCACACCGACACCCGAGGGTTTTGCTAGCCCGACTTGCGAAAGACTCTTAACAAGCGAATCAGCCAAGATAGAGATTGTTCCAATGGAGAAGAATGTCTGCAAGATCACTGTAAATCCGAGAACAACTCCTCTGGTTCATAGACTCCAGGTTGGATCTGATATTCCAGGCTCGAGAAGGACATCTATCTTGATCAATGGTGACCAGAGTTCGGGTGGAAATGAGTCGAATAATAAAGTAACGATTAGTGTTGGCGGTGAGGACAGTGTCTGCAACCCCACGGTGATATCAGTAAACTCAAACAACCCTCCAAAGATTCAAAGTTCCACAGAAAACCGGACTCTGGTCATTTTGGATAATTACAAGTCAAATATTGTCGTTGAATCTGCAAAGGAGGACAAGTCCGTGAGCACTGAAGTTAAGGATCACCTTGATAAGAGTGAGGAAATCACGTCAAAAGATGAGACTCAATTTCCTGAGACAAGCAGAATGTCGAAACATAATTCAAAATCTAATCACGAAGAGCGGACCTCTAGATCAGAATCAAAATCTCGGTTACGAGACCTTGAAGACTCTAGTCGATGGTCCAATCTCTCCAAAGAATCTCTTATTTCCAAGTTGTTGGAAGATTCTCTCAGAAAAGCTCGTGAAAATGGTGAAATTCTTGATGAAAGCAGTGGAGAAGCAATATTGAAGATCTTGAAGCAGAGTCTTTTGAAGAGCAAGGAATACGAGAGCTCGGAATCGACCCTCGAGGCTGAAAATAATTATTCTAGATCATCGAGTCTAAATTCAGAAAACGAATTCATTTCTACGAATCTTTTCCTGGAGGAAAATCCCTATGAGGTGATTAAGGAGCCGATCTATGAGGAGATCCCGGACGAACCTCCACCTCTTCCAATGAGTCCCCCGCCGACGGAAGATTATCTCAAGGACAGGATGTACTTTGGAGACGAGTACAAGGAAGCTTATTACAAAAAGGTCAACTCGGGTCAGTTCCTTGGTTCATACCTGTCCGACGACCTCTTCAAGAAATCGAATACTGAGATGGGAGTCGAATCCTATCTCTCCAAGAGTCCGGAGGACTTCTTCAAAAAGACTTCCATTTCTCCAGATGAAGGGAATTTGTCGACTAAGTTTGAGCTGCTAAATTTTCTGATCAATTCCAAGGATCATGTAGCGCCAATGGAAGAGGATGAGGATGAAGATGAAGAAGAGGAAGAAGATGCTGAAAGAGACTTAGAGGCACTTTATGAGCAGAAGGAAACTAGTTTAGGCGACCTTAGTTCAAAAAGCTCCCAAATCTCCAATGTCTCGGACAGCAGCGAAGAATGCAACATTATCCTCACCAGTTCCCCGGAAACCCTTAAAGTAAGATTTCCAATATTATGTAAAACTTTTCTTCAATTTATATTTTAAATTTTTACTGGATTCCCTGTGTATTTTTAGGCAAGAACTGTGGATATCGAAAGAACTGACAGTGGAGTCGGTTCCGAAAGTAGCCAAGCGAGCAGTAGTCGTGGAATTGGTTGCAGACGTTGGAGAACCGGAAATGCATCTTCTGGACCGGGAAGTCTGATCAGTGGCATTCCTCAAGTCGCTTCAGGTGATACCAAACTCTGTGAAGACTGTGAACAACGAATCGATCCATTAATTACAGATAGGTAAGTTTCCTGTGAAAAAACAACTTAGGTGTCCTAAAAACTGCTATAGAAAGTTTAAAAACCTTAGCTAGCAAAACTACACGTTTAGTTACTTTGTTGGTGTTCTGGGAAGTTTGAAAGCAAGACAAAAGGTTGTATATTATGCCATGCATTTGCAAGAAAGACGACCAATTCATTGTCGGTAGTAAACGTTGATCGCGGAGCAAGCTTTTCTAATGTTTGTAGAATAATTGCCGACATACTTAAGAGCTAACGATCATTATGTAAGTCGTCGGCTCGTAGATCTCGAGAAATTGCATAGGGTGGTCGGAACTGTTACTGCCATTTAAAAACCCTCTGATTTTATATTTTATGTTCAGTTCAATGTCCGAGAATATGACGAAACTCTTGTTTTTTTTAAAGCTACTGCTACTAAACCAAAATGGATGGTATTTCTTTTTTTTTGCAAACCAAGCGTTTAAATATTAAAACATTATAATCAATAAAGTAATTAAAGAAAAATTAAGTAACATGATTCTTGTTTGTACTTCTATTCACACGATTATTGGTTCCAACTTTGTAGAAGATCGAGTGATCAGTGATCCAAAAAAGGACTAACGGTCGTAGATCACTGATCAAGTGTGCCAATTCCCAGCGGACACGCAGTTCTATCGCGAAAGTTTCGAATCTAGTTGTTATCGGACAAATGCGTCAGTTTCTGATCTTTATCGAATATTAAAGGCTAACCGGACTGCAAAAACCAGTATTTATAGCTACCATTTAGATAAAATATTCTAGTCCAACTGTTTCTTTCCACTAGTTTCTAAAACGAGGAGAATATATAAATCATTTTTCAAAGTTGCAGTAGAAGTTTAATTAAAATGATTGTTGGCTTTTTAATAAATATTTGTACGTTTTTTCATGCGAATAAAATTATAGATTTAAAATTCGCCTTTCCTAAGAGTCTTCGTAAGTACCTGTTAATTATAAAACGAATAGGAGTAGAACCAACTCTGAGAAGTGGAAAATTATTGCTTTAAATATAAAGTTAATTATGCGACAAATCAATATCCTTTCGCTAACCGTAATAAATGGAATTGATAGAAAGAGAAAGTATAGAGATCATGTCGAGGCCACGAACTTGTCCTGCTTTATTTGCTTTTTGAAATTTAGTACCATTTTAAATGTCGTATGAATATTTCTAGAAAAGCGGATATATTATGAAGTCTAGATTTTATTTAAAAAACATCTTTCATCACGTTTCAGCGGCGTCGTATATGCGCCTTTCGTATGCAGGAAGTGCTCGAAGAAGCGCGCCGAGCGGAAAGAGATAATCACCGAAATCGTGGAGACGGAGCAAAAATACGGAAGAGACTTGAAGATAATTCTGGAAGAGTTTCACCGACCAATGTTAAGAGCTGGACTTCTTACACCGGAACAACTTTCAGCCATTTTTCTTAACGTTGAAGAACTGCTTGAACACAATCATGCCCTTGCTGAAAAACTAAAGGACTCTGTAGAATTTGCTCAGGTATCTTTTTTTCTTCAAATTTTGAGTTTAAAATGTCTAGTTTCAAAAAGTTGACATGACATGTACACAGGAATTCAAGAATTTAAAAAATTTTAAATAATTTATTTCTAGGAATCCGGGGACGAAGATCTAGTGACCGTCGACGTGGGCAAAATCTTTCTGGAATCGGAAAGAATGCTCCACGCTTTTGAAAATTACTGTACTCGCCAAGGAAGCGCAAGTCTTCTTCTTCAGAATTTGGAAAAAGAAAAAGAACTCCTTAGAATATTCCTGAAAGTATCACAGATGGAAAACACTGTTCTGCGGAGAATGAATCTCAATTCCTTCCTGATGGTAAACACCTTTCATCCAACTTCTATCAATATCAATCTGAAAAAAATAATCCTAACGTAAAGAATAGAGTGGAGTTAAAAGTTTCAATCTTTGTTCAGGTTCCAGTTCAAAGGGTAACGAAATATCCTCTTCTTCTTGCTCGACTTTTAAAAGCAACTCCATCGGTCCGCTCAGATACACAGGAAGCGAAAAAAAGATTAAAGCAAGCTCAGACAAATATCGAGCTGCATTTAGAGCACATGAATGCTGTAAGTAGAGATTAAAAACAATTATTCAGATAAATACTGTAAATACTATAATAATAAATTGCTAAATACATAATATTGTAATTCATATTGTAAGTCAACTCAACAGGAAGCCAAAGATGTAACATCGACAAAACTCTGGCGGAGGATATCGATAATCCAAAACGGAAGAAGATGTGCCGGAGAACAGGATATGGTAAACATAAAATTAAGAAAAGTAAGTATTTGGTTTTCTTTTCATATTAGTTCCATATTAGGATATTCTATCCCCGTTTAACCACTTTTTTTAAGCTTAATTGCATATCTGCAATATTACTTTTTTTCATTCAATAATAGATGGCTGTCGAAGTTTTGGAATGGGCTCACGAAGAAGCTAGATTCGTCTTAGAAGGTCGACTTCTGATTGCTCAACCAACAGATAATAATTGGAGGCGGGGGAGAACAGTCAAACTCGCTCCTGTCACTGCAATGCTGGTTACCAATGGAAAAGTAAATTAATTAATTGATATTAATTAAGAAAAGCAAAGGAGCGCAGTCACACGAATAAACCTCATTTATATTCTTCAATTTACAGCCAATTACAGAATTCCTGGACTTTTCGGATGATTCCCTATTCCCAAAACAAAATGGAATTAAGGAAGCGACACTTCTTCTTGTCAAGGAAAAAATTGGAAGATACTCTTTACTCCGGGTGAGAATTCAGTGATATTATTTGGTATAAAATCGTCCTATGTAGAAAAAATATGAAATTAATAATTGGATTTATCTTTTCTAGGAACCTCTTTATCTGGATAAATGCATAGTTTGTTGTGAAGCAGATCTCGAAGATTATTTCGAAATCCAGGAACTCTCCTCTAAAGAGACGTTCATTTTTAAGGTATCTATATAATCAATCTTTGTTTCTTAGTCGAGTGTGATTAAGGGCAAGGCAGACAGAAAAGGGGCGAGTTTAAGTAGAAAAAGGGGCGTGATGAGATAAAGAAGTGGGCTTGAGTTTTTTAATTTTGTTTGCAGGCTGAAGACGGTGCCAGAACGAAAAGATGGTGCAGGACACTGCAGGCTCACGCGCAGTCACTCGGCGCTTGGCGTCGGCGTCGGGGTGCTCTTCCTAACATTATGATATGTGGTGTGGCCAGAAGCTGAAAACTAAGAAAGAAAGGATTCCTTGCAGAATTTAACCAAGGAAAAAGACGCAAACTCTCAACGCTTCTGCTTTTGCTATTGCGCATCAATTATAGTGCGTTGCAGAAACTAGAGTTTCCTACGTAACTGTAAAGGAGCCCCTTTGATGTAACGCGTACTTTGAATCTTAAACGATTTTTAACAAATTGTCTCTAAAAAATATAATATATTACGTAATTGTAAGTTTATTTAAAAAATTTTTGTTCTCTTTGAAAAATGATGAGTAGCTGTGATATCGACCGGTGTATTGGGGTTTTTCAACTAATTTCGGAAGTCGGAGCGTAAGTATCCATGCCAAAAAATGCTCCGAGTCCGAGAATTTTTAAATCTGTGGTAGAACCGTGTCTATGTATTTGCAATATCTCAAATACAGATAATAAGAATATTGTCAAGCGAGCTACACGCTCGTTAATGAGACACGAGTGTATATTGTACTATAACTTTATTTAAAACTTAAGCCATTTTGTATATATCTATATATATCTCTTCTATACCATGTATATGACTTATTTTCAAGCACACCCAATTTTAGATATCAACTGTGTTACGCATTATGATCCACTAAAAATAAAACTAGATACTTTAATTATCAGTAATTATCAAATTCGTCTTTCTTTAGTATTCAACAGAAAAGAAAACCTTTTTTTCTGCAAATACTCTCTATTCAAAATTATTGTTACAACTGAATAAAGCCTAAATTATAAATTTAACTCACATACATGCTTCCACTTGAACATTTTGTGTCATTTTCAGTGGTAATATTTTACGAGATGCTCTGTAATTGTACGTCGTGATTTCTGGATGTTTCTCACACAGATATAAATAGGCTGAACACAATTTATCAACATTCTCGACAGAAAGTTGAGTCGAAATCATATGTGGGTCTAAATCGCACAATCTGAACATCATCAACGATAAATGAGTTCGTAATTCTGGTGGAAAAAGTGTTCTGAAACGAAAGAAAAAATATTAAATTTTTTAAATGTTATGTTAAAATTTACAAAAAGCTACGTGCTGATTTATACAATACACGATAACTTACTCAATACATCTTTTGTTGTATTTCTGACGAAAAGAAAAAACGTGACGTGTGATTTTTTCGAACAACTTAAAATCGTGATTCGTACGAGGCTTAACCAATGGTGTAAACGTAACAACACCTACATCTACGTCAGGTTGTGGTACAAAAGCTTTACCTGAAATAAGTAGAAGAATATAAGTAAATTAAAAAGGAAAGAATTAGAAATTTTGAGTTAAAAATGTTAATAATATTCTAGATAATAGTGTTTTAAAAATTTTAATTTCTAAAAAGCATTTTAAAAAAATATACCAGGTATAATAAATTGTAATTGTGGATGCGTCCAAGCCTGAGCCATTACCGATAACCGACATCGCTGATCTTCCGTAATTTCAGCAACCAATCTCTCAGCCACTTCTTTTTGGAAGGTTAAAGTCATTTTTGTTCTTCCAAATTTCCAAGGTCCTCTCTTCTCCGCTATTGCATGCAACCATTTAATAATAAGAGGTGTCGAAACATTGAATGGTAAATTGCCAATAATATTAACAGACGGACAATCACCCTCCCAGTCGTTCTTTACTTCCTCGGGAAACATGTTCTCAAAATTTACTTTCATAATGTCATCGTAAATAATATCCATTTTACCGTTAGCAGTTGCAAAGGCATCAGACAGCATTTCTAAAAATGGTTTGAACCTTGTGTCTTTCTCAACCACAATAAGTCTTTCCGGCATTTTTCGTAAAATTGCCCTAGTAATTCCTCCTGGACCCGGTCCTACTTCCACAACGTGCGAGTATTTCAGTCTTCCAGCCTTCTTTACCATCTTTGCAATTAACCTCTCATCCATCAGAAAATTCTGAGAGAGTTGTTTTACAGCATTCAAGCGATAAAGTTTCACCAGATCGCGTACGGTTGGAAGAGGAGGCAATCTCACAGTTGCCATTTTTATACTCAATCAAATGAATTCTTTAGGGGTTTAATTGGAAATACACTAACAATCAATATAAAATAATAGATTTTCCTCTGAGACACAACAAAAAGCAAAAGATAATCAAGCCCAGAGTGAATTTTCTAATCGAGCAAAAATATTAATCGCTTGATATTTTTTCAGGTTCATTGAAATCATCTAAAAATTCTTCTTGTTTCACCGCTCGAATTGTATATCCGTAGATCCCAAGAACCCCTAAACCGAGTGCAATTGCAGTAAATACGTTCCTTTTCCGAATAACCTTAAGTTTTGTTACTCTTTCCAAATTTTTATTCTCTAAAGTCTTCATATTAATCAAGTCTGTAGGTGTGATTTTCTCTAGATCTTTGTTCAGATTCAATTTAGGCAAGAGATCGCTCATATTATTGGCACTTTTGACAGAAATGAATAGGTTTCATTTGATAGTCTATCAGTGTCCTGAAATTTTTAAACAGATTACTTAATAATAATTAATTTAACAATAAAACGATTTTAAACGCTTTAAAATTGTGATTGTAATAATAAGCAAATAACCAAAGCTCTCAATCGTTGATGAAATTTACACCCTTTATAAAATGATAAAGTGGCGGGAGAAATTTCATGCACGATATGAGAATTCTACAAATAACATATATTTTTCAGATAAATTGCGTATTAAAACATAGAAACTGGAATATTACTGATGTAATATACGTGCTCAACTTTTCTAGGCAAATTTTTAAATTACTTCTTGTCTCCTCTTTCTAAATTTTTTTTTAAATAATTTGTTTACATATCAAATTGTAAATTACGTCAGAAATCAGATATAATTCAAAAAAAGGCACATTAATAATGTAATAAATAAAATTAAGGAAAAAAGAAAGAGGTTAGGTTAGAATTGCAGATAACTAAAATAAGACTAAAATGTTCCCAATTACAGACAAGTTAACCGGTCTTTTTTTAAAAAATCTATTCGTGTAACATAAAATAAATACAATAATTATTAAACAAACCTGCTGGGTATTTCTAGGCAATAATTATGAGAATTACTTACGAAACTTGTGAAAACTGAAGAACATATGTTCAACCATCACCGCGCATGCGCTTCAGTACAAAAATCAGCTGATTTTATGAATTCATTCACGTTTTGCGAAAAATTCACGTGTGCTTTGTGGGAGCGTGGTAGAAATCGTCAAGTAAAAAGCTTTTTAATTGTTGTCATTTACAACTATTTATCCACAAGTAATTAATTCTCCTAATTATTGAAATAAAATATTTATCGTTGTAACGTCAAACGGCAAGATGGCCGCATTCCAAGTGATTTCGAAGGAAGGGGCTTCAAAATAATGTTCTTTTTTTTAAATAATTGTGTAAAAAATACTTTTCAACAATAAAAGTTAAGTGAATTTTTACTTTTTTTCTAAATTTATTAATTGTGAATTTGCTAAAGACGCTAAAGACCCTAGCATAATCTAGAAATTATGTTATATAGCGGCCGGTTTCTTTATTACCATGTGAGATTGGCGGTAGGAAGTAGTAAAAATATAATGGTTTAAAAATTTATTACATACATCGTTTGTGCTCTCTGTGATTTTGGAACTTCCGTTTCGCGCCAATTTTGCGATTTTATCCTTTGTCTGCCTTTGTCGCGAAACACTTTTCCAGAAGAAACGACAGAAACGTGTAACGCCTGCTCTAAAACGGTTAAACGAGCTTACAACTGAGAAGAATTTGAAAGAATTCGCTTCAATTATTCACTTTCTTTGATTTTCATCGAACAAGGAAATAATTCACCATGCCTGTTAGCTCTTCTAGTGTTTTGAAATTTGCAAAACTCTCAGACAAAGCCTTTGCACCTGTCAAGGGAAATGCCGCTGCTGCTGGTTTTGATTTGCGAAGGTGAGTTATTTAATTATATATTCAAAAAAAGTAGCAGTTTATAGTATGTTATTATAATAGGATTTTCAATATGTATTACTAAACACGTAGAGTTCAATTTTTCATATCCTTTTTTTATTTGTATTTTTTCTTTATGATGATAATAATCTCAATTTGTAATTCTACATTTTTTTATTTACAGTGCATACGAGTATGTTATTCCAGCAAGAGGAAAGGAACTAGTCAAGACAGATTTGCAGGTTCAAGTCCCTGAAGGAACTTATGGAAGAGTTGCTCCTCGTTCCGGTCTTGCTTGGAAAAACCACATTGACATCGGTGCTGGTGTTATTGATCAAGACTACAGGTAAATAAACATGTCTTGCTCTACAGAAATTATGATTTACATCTAATTAAATAAATTATGACTTATATTTCATTTTTTAGAGGCAATGTTGGAGTCGTCATCTTCAATCATGGAGAAAATGAATTGAAAATTGAACCCGGTGATCGAGTAGCTCAGCTGATTTGCGAAAAGATTGAGTACCCTGAACTTCAGGAACTGGATAAGCTGGACTCCACCGAAAGAGGAGCAGACGGTTTTGGATCAACAGGTATGAACGAGATTGTAAAGAAGCAAAAAACAAGTACCTAAGATCTATGATGCGTTGTTCTTCATTAACAGTATTTTATTTATTTTCTAAGGTAAAAAGTACAATATAATAGAAAAAATTAAGATTTCACAAAATGTTGAGGTAGATTAAGAGTTTCTGTTTGCCATAATAATTTACTACGTATTTTTCTATTCATTTTATAACTTCCCGTGTGGAATATAAGCTATATAACAGTAAATGCTCTAATCATTTAGTTATAATTAAACATTTGTTTATCTTAATGCATTTTTGTAAAAAAAAAAAATAAAGTTATAATTTCTAAAAATATGGAATTACTTTAGTTTTAGGATAATTTTATAATATATAATTAAATCTAAAGAAAAGTAACAATGTAATTATGGAGATTATTAATGTTATCCAAGTATTAATTACATTTCAAAAACTATAGATCGAGTGATATGTATATGCATATCGAATGACTCCTACACATTTTAAATTGCGCACGCGTAAACCAGTCTACAACAAAGATTGTGAATATGTGTAGACAGTCGATGTGAGTCGTCAGTCGATGTCAGTCGACATAAAAGTGAGTGCAAGTGTTCTAAAGAATTGTATAACATTGCGAGAATTTTAGGTCTTCGAGTGGAGTTTCTCAAAAAAATAAAATAATTATGATAAACTACCGTTGCTCGATACTGAATCGTCCCTCGGTCTAAAACTCTGAACAAGAATTCATCGAAATCAATAGAAAACAACGACAAGTTTGTAAACAAAGAATGGCTGTAGACCCTCGTGTAACCGGGAATGCAAAGCCCTTAGTGCCGCTTTTTACAAAAGCATCGGATTGCATATATACCAGCTGTTATTGGTAAGTATTCAAAAAAATTCTGCGTAATTTCTACTCGTGGAAAAAAATACGCTTAGGTGAAAGTCATACTGCGGCAGATTTCTTCGTGGATCGATACGTTGCAGAGGCATGGACTGCCTGGACATGGGACATTCATGGCAGTATTAAAACGCCATTTTTAAAAAATGTTCATTAAAGTTTTTTAAAAAACCCCGCGAAATTAATATAGTACTCAACATTTTTAACAATAATATGTAGCACTGATTGGGAATCGTTTCAAACTTTTCAGCGAGGAAAATGTTTGGAAGCTGTGTCAAGAAGTGGCCACCAAACATGGAGCTGAGCTTCAGCATTGCCATGTGGCTTTCATAAGTAATCCTGGTCGCAGTGTACCTTTATGGCGTCAACGAGCAGGTAGAGATGAAGATAAACTAGTCGTATGGGTAAGTTTTTACTGCATTTTATATCTATATTTTATATCATTTTATATCTTTAAGTTATAAAGAATTTTCTATCAAGATTTCTAGCACAACTTTAAAATCAATTTCTTCCAACAGGATTACCATGCGATTTTAATCTACGCCCCAGATGAAAGAGCAGTCGTTTATGATTTGGATAGCTCTCTTCCGTTTCCTACACATTTTTGGAAATATGCTACAGAAACTTTTAGATCAGACGAAGCCCTTCGTCCTGAATATCACAGAAAATTTAGATTAGTGCCTGCTAGCACATATTTACAACATTTTGCATCGAACAGACATCATATGAAACGTGAAGATGGCACGTGGATTAAACCGCCTCCCGAACATCCTCCTATTTCCACACCCAGTACGTAATAGTATATTAAAACTCATACAATCAACAATTGTTGCAATGACTCATTTTGCTCCACGACATTATCAATAATTATTAAATACAATACCCTTTTTATTTTGCAGACTGCAAAGATAACTTAGATACTTTCATTAACATGGATCAAGGAACTGGATTTGGAGTAGTAATGAGTCTGAAGCAACTAGTGAATCGGTTTTACAGACCAAACACCAATGCAACAGCACCTCAATACCCTCAAGCAACTCCAACTTAAATTCCAAAATTTACCCACGAAGGTTAGCAAGTTTGAAATCGTTATTCGAAATATGTGCGGCCTAAAGAATTTTAACATCGAGTCCAAGGAGAAGCCAGCTTTAGCGTGGAGAACGTGAAAAGTAGGTTTGCAATCTGAGTTACCTTATAGGCTGAACGACCTTGCAAAAGTTTTATTCCAGTATTTGCTGGGAGTGTCTGCTTTTCAACGATATCATAAGTTCAACAAATCTTCGATTTTCGTAATCTATTTCCAAATCCTTAATTTTACTTCTTTCAAATAAAAGTCACGACGATAATTTTGATTTTGCCTGCACAATTCTTTCCAATAATTAAATTTAAAAGCAATCAAACGTTTTAAATTTTGTAGAATGTGAGTAAAATTAAAAATGCATTTTAATTATCCCCCAAGAAGGTGCATAAATAAAAAAAAGTGATAGGATATATCTTATTAACTCCTCTAACGTAAATACTACCTTTCGCTATTTCGAATTCCACTTAGATAATATTTTCTCTCTCGTATTTATCTGAATAACATTTACAAGGCCACTTCCAGAATCAAATTACCTGTATTAATCCCTTAGTTTTATAAAAGTAATTTTTATTACGGTAGTTGTCCTCGAAAACAAGAGGACTCTTTGTGAAAAGGGACTTTTGCTTCTGTACAAAGACGACTTCTGCTTATTCTTACTCGCGAATTTAACCAATTTACGAAGCTATTTAAAGGCCCTTCTTTTTACATACACTTTACATAAAACCTTTACCAAGTGCGACCTACAATTTTTATTATGGTCAGCCTTTTATACGTGTTCTTGTTCGTACATTTTTATCAAAAACCACGACGCTTTCTATCTCACAGTTTTAATCTATCAGCGATATTATAGCGATTATGTCAAAGACTGATGTATTTAAATGGATAATTACATAACATGATTCTATCATCGTTCGTGTGTATCCACCTCGGATACGATTTATCCGCTAGTTGTGCGATTGATATAACATTTTAAGGTCATTATTAAGATCTTTCTAATTCTTGTGATACTTTACACTTTCTATTTAAACTACTTTATTATCAGGCTTTTACTATTTTTGACCGCGATTCTTGTTTTCTTCAGTAATTGTTTCAAAAACCTCATGTTTCTTGATTGCAAATTGAAAGAGTTCAAGAATGAATAATTTCAAATTCAAACATTTGAAATTGTCGAATTTCCATCTTGCTTCGAATTTAACATTAAAAATTAAGCAATCATTACTTGCAATCACATGTCATTATAATTGTACGTATATAATTACAATAATTTGGATGTATATTTAGATGTAAAAAAAAGAGAAAATAAGTAGGAGAAGAAAGAGGAAATGACGAGTCTTCGCCAGCAAAAATTGTTTAAGCCTGAGTTATTCTACACTTTTCATCTAAAATATCTATCTATTTATATGGAAAAAAATGTAATAATCGACCCTTTCGCTTCTTGGACTTTAATTCTCTGATAGCAAAGGTGTTTTTCATAGAATTTATCGCCTAGAAGTGTGCGAGTGAAGTAAAATGAAACCAGTGATATGTTGATTCTACCATTCTATAGGAATTTATCTAGAAACTATTTTAGATGTGGTCAAGTTGACAGTACCAAATGTTCGTCCACTCTTTGCCTTCCAAACATTTCTCACTTTCACCCTTTGAACTTTCGTCGTGTCTGATGAACTTATACATAAGTATACAACGTACTGAGAGACTTTAGCAAAAGAGAAGTGAAGTTCAGAGTTCGAGCTGATATAGTTTTTTACTTTTGTCTTCAAAAGCCACCTTTTGTACTTTTTTTTTTTAGTTTAAGACTATTTAAACCTATTTTTTTTCTAAATTCAACCTTCTGAGTATTTTATTTAGTCTTTTGGTATAAAATAGTAGCTGTATCAAAGAATTAAAATTTAAAAAAAGTTATTTCAGTTTTAACGCTCCCAATTTAAATTGTGTTAATTGCAAACTACTTTTTATACTTTTCTGATTGTTGAAGATCAGCTGGAAGTTTGAAATTTTGTTAAAGAAAGTATATATGGATCCTGTTGAATATTTCCAGAAGGTGATTTAAAGTTCATCCCTTGTTTGATTCTATCAAGTGGTTAATACTTGAAATTATTGCAAAAAGCATCCCATGGCCATAAAAATGGATTGGCAAGGTTTTTCAAAGACCAAAAAAATATTAATCGAGAATGACATATGCTACTGTTTAATATTATAGATCAGAAAAATAATTTATTAAGAAAAAATTGATTATATGTATACACACTTAATGATACATATACACATATTTATTACTATTTATTAATATTTCATATTTATTATACGAATATATTGTGATTATATTGCGCATCGAAATCGATACGAACGAGATAAATTTTATCAAAATGTTACTTATATATGATTAGGTTTTTTCTCTTTATATATATCTATAAAATATTATATATATATGTTTGACTTTCTCTACACTACTCTTATCACTGTAATTATGTGACTTGCCAAGATCTGAATTATAATTTGTTGACTTGCGAATTATCCAAGTTCGATCTCTTTCCGTAAACTATGAACTTTGAAAACAATTGATATTAATCCCGGCTTTCATGTCCATATGAAAATAGTTTACTGTACTTAGTCACGTAATCTCGTTTATTCTCTCTTTCTCCTTTCAAAAATAAACTCAAGTCCCTGTTCAGAATTTTTGGCTGAGTCGCACCGAGATCAATTTTTTTCGACGCGAAGCAGGAAGAAAGAATGACACGGTTGATTTAAATTTTTCAATGTATATTGTATTCAACTTGAAAAAATATATAAGTAATTACAAAATTGCTAATGGTTGATTTCTTTAAATCACCTTTCGCTTTCTTAAATAAAAATAATACATGTGACTTTTTGTTTAACACAAAAAAATTAACAATAAAATTACCATTTTACTTACTAATCAGGCCTACATAATACATAGATAGGCCTTTAATTAGCATTATAAATAAAAAATTATTTTTAATCTCTAAACGATTCAGAACTAGAGAATTCCACTAATAATTGTTAAACAGTACTTAGTCAAATTGCATTGAAAATACTGAAGTCCAGTTTTTTTTTAAATTAGGTACAATCAGTCGACATGATTTTCAATTTTATATATTACTTTTAAGTTCAGTTTTTTTATCGAAGATATAATCTGACTTTTTTATAGGCAACTAATTATAAAACCTACTTCCGTCCAATTAAATACAATCTTTCTAGTACATTAAGATTTATTTAAAAAATATATGCATTATTAATTTAGAGATAAATTAAATACCAGACTTCAGCAGTGTTCTTACTTTCAGAAGACCCGCTTTAATTAATAATATAATTACACTGAGAAATCCATTCTATTTGATACAGTGGAAAAGACAGTGCAGAATCCTTTTTTGTGTTACACACGAGATTCTTTTGTACGAATATATTTTAATTTATTGCACCGGATTGTTAATGTTTTTCAACATTTGGAAGTTAATCCTCTCTAAAATGTTTTTAAATTATCTTACACTGATTCGATTTTTGTATCTTCAAGTTCTGTAGTATGGCCTCGCCATACTATACGTAGACATTGGAATGTTGTTTTTCGAAAGATGGTGCGCATCTCCTTGATCATATTCTACATCATAGTAGATTCCACTTTGATTCTGTAAATATTAAAAATGTAAGTTCAATTATTTATTTTGATATAAGCAATTCATGGAAAATCCTAAAAACATTTAAAATTATTATTTTTTGAATAGAAGGCTACAAAATGAAAACTCACAGCTACTGAAGACCTAGATTTTGGTCTAGGTACGTGGAATCCACTGTTTTGAGGAATCAAATCTGCTCTATCCTTATCCTGAGGTTCAGAATCGGAACTATCAGGTTCAGGCTGATGCCTGTGCCTGGATCGAGGAGGAGCTTGTAGACGAGGCAAGGGAACAGGCGGTAAAGTTCCATGGACACTTAAAGTTGGATAACCGAAAACAGCTGAACTTGGTCGCGTTGGTCCCATCGGTTCCGTCTGACAAAATGTGCAATGCCAAAGTAAGTAAAGATAAATTCTATATAAATTCAATACAAAGCATCAATTTTTTGGTTCTTACCGCATATAAATTAGCTGATGTCATGTGATCACCCATAGCTGATATGTGTCCCCATAAATATGGAGGTAAATTTGGTGGGGGTCCTTGTTTGACAGACGCCAAGGTGCCAACAGAACCAACTCGTGCCAGTGTTGCTGTAAAAAAAAAGGGTAAGTTACAACAGAATGATGGAATTATATTATTATTATTCTAAATTATAGTTGTGAAAAATAATTCTTACTTGGTAATGTTCCAGGAATGCCTCCTTGCATATATCCATAAACTGGAGATCCTAAAGCCTTCTGCTCACGAGACCATCGTCGACTACAATAAAGTAAAAACATTATTTACATATAATAAAAAATTATTTTTTAAAATAATTTATTAACCATTAGTATTAGTTCTTATTTACCTCCACATTACAAGGCACACGAGCGTCAGCACTATGATGATTAAAGCTGCAACTGAAGCACCAATTGCAACTCCCAGAACTTCTCCATCCAATTCGCATTGAGCACCGTAATAGTTTCCAGTACACCTAAAAAATTATATTTATGTAAAATTGAATTTGTTTTAGTGGCTAGTTCAGTAAATATTTTACTTACGAGCACTGAGTTTGGTCTCCTTGATAAGAACAGGTGCCCCTGTTATTACAATGCGTCGATGGACAAGATACGCAAACCCTGCCAGCATCGCTGGGATCGTTTTTGTGTGGATCCTTGAATCCTGCATTACAACTACACGTAAAACTGCCCCAAGTGTTCGTACATGCAGCTGATGAATGACAGTCGTTCAGTTCAGAAGATGCACACTCATCCAAGTCTAGAAAAAGCGAGAAGGAAATGTTGTAATTAATTACTTTATTCCTAGATTGACAAATTATAATTTGTTCAAACAAGGTGTATTTTAATTTTAAAAGAATGTATATACCTTGTAAGTTGGATATCGAACCAGGTGGACTTTCGACATAGAGAGCACTATTTCCGATGTTATTATTTCTTCTATGAATCACTCCAAGCAGATGCCGTTGAAGTTCTCCAGCAAGACTCGCTTTTGTTGTCCTTGGTTCGTGAGCCAGCTTTAGAGTAGCATTTACAAAAACACCACCTTGGCCTTGACTTACATCTCCTTGATAAATATTATTTATCGAAGATACTACATACTCATCAGAGAAGGGCGTCATCGACATTGCAGATTCGATCTGGAAAGACCACCAATAAAAAACTAAACTTGAAGACCTTGATTTTAAAAAGATACAAGTATCTAACTTTAAAGTGGACAAAATTACTTACAGCTTTGTTAGCCTCATAGGCAAGAACTTGATAAGCCTCGGAATCTTTTTCCGTAAGTTCTCTGTCCCAGACGACCTTCTTGTCGTATATTTTGTCGACTCTGATCGAGACTACAATGCTGACGATCTCTGAAAGATTCAGAATAATCGTTATAAAATATCGGAAATATTGTTGTTGAAAGTTTAGACCGCTGTATAGAAATTTTAGAATAGTTTTTATAGTATATTATTATACTTACTTTTACATGGCAAGGAATGTTGAAGCCTCGCGAATCCAGGCTTACAGTGACAAGCGGAAACACCTTGAACAGTAGCACATGCTTCATGTTGACTAGCATCGCACGTACTCGAATCACCAACAATGCAAGTGTCTATTCTAACTGGAGGTTGCGTTGGTCTGCGATGGAAGGTCGGTCTTCTAACTGGAATTCCTGGTCTTGGCAAAGATACTGAACTGTCTGACTGCGCTACAGCAAATCTGCCATTGGGTAATATAATTAATTAATTATCTTTAAAATATTAAAAATTTACATAATAATTATGTAAGTAGAATCAGACCTAAATAATTTTTTGATATATTTCACAATCACATACCCAGAACCTAAAGGTGATGGTGCCTGAGTTCTAGTTGCTTGAAATTGCGTCTTAGTTGGTCCCACACTTTGGTCTGTTGTTTCGAACAAGTTCAGATACGTTCTTTTTCCATCAATGCTAACGAATCCTTGACCCTCAACTGCTGACGTTAGAATGACGTCACTGTTACCACTAACATTAATCGGCACCCTCACAGGTTCTCCTAAAATGTTTTTTTTTTTTGTAAATTAAAACCAGTTCTTATGAATTTATAGTCACGAATCCTTCTTATCTAATTCGGCAAACTATTTGTTTAATCTTATTTGAATTTCCAGTTTACCCACCTGAACCGCCGCCAGGACCTTGAATGGCGGAAACGACGACATCGAAAGTTTCATGAAGTTGAGGATGTCTTGGTGGTTGATAAGGTCTATGCGTAGCCCCTCCTTGCGTGCCTGTATAATCGAGGGTATCATCGAGAACTATTCCAGGACGAGGACGATAATGATCTATGGCACCTGAAGAAAATTGATTAGTAAGCATTTCCAGACTGAGATAAAAATATCTATGTGCTTAAATTTACAATTAGATTTTTTAGTAGTAATTCCAAAATCCTGTTAGAAATTACCTGGAGTCTTTGAATAGACAATTGTTGATGTAGTAGGATGAAGTGGATGATTGTAGGTCTTCAGAGAGGATTCTGTTGTCCTGACAAAACTAGTTAATCCATCAGTTGGTGTCGAGAAGCTAGATTTCATTTCCAGATCCTCTTCCACAGCTTTACTAGGCTCCAGATCCAACCCTAGCGTGCTTACCGTCGACTGCTTATTATTTTCCTCCAGAGGAACAACAGTAGACTTCACTTCAGTCGTAGTTTGTGTATTCTCAATTAACTGTACCGAAGAACTTGTCTCTATATTCAAAGTCGTTTGAAACAAAGTTTTTGCGGTTGTTTCTGGAGTAATGGACGGAATCACACTACTATCTTTAGAATTATCTATTTCTGCAGGATCTTCCGACTCTAAACCAGCGAAAGATCCTGTTTCTAAAGGTATAACAGGCTTTGGTAATAAAGTCTCTGAAGTAATCCGATTCGAAGAATTGTTAATCGACAAAGAATCTTGAGCTTTATCCATTTGTTGTGATTGATGCTTCTTTGTCGTATTTTCTTTATTTGGTTTCATAAATGATTCGTTTTTCTGAGAATTTGTCTCTGGTCTTTTTGGATTCTCTTTTTGATTCTCCTCATGATCAACTTTATTTCCTGAATTGTGTTCGGAAACTGATTCTTGAGCTTGAAGATCTAAAGGCTTCTCTGGTTTATCTTCTGGTCGTACTTTGTGGTGGGAAGGTTCGGTTGGCAAAGGCTTGTAAGGCGGAATTGGACGACGATTAGGTCTATGATAGGTATGTTGCCAAGGCCTTTCCTGCGGAACGAGAGTTTCGGGCACAGGAACTCCATTTATAAAGGGTCTAACTGGGAAGTCCGGCGGCAATTGATTCGGCGATGGCGGGCTGGGGGTCGGTGGCGTCTCAAAGGGATACGGATGATCTGGTGGAGGTGGCGGATTCATGCCTAAAGTGTCAAAGTCTGGAGGCAGTGGCGCCATGTCTGAAATTCTCGGTGGCCCCCTGTTGTTTATTCTGGAACGAAGACTTAAATCATAAATAACTCAGCATCTCTTGAATACAAGATCTAATACTCCTAATAAAGTTACTTAACTTTATTACCTATAAAGTGCTTAAATTTAGTGACACTAAATTTTCTCTTATGATAATAACCATATGTCCTTAATCTAGATTTAATGGTGTAATTGAGAATATTGAAAATGATTGAATGATACCTTGTAGGTCGTACAGGTTTGACCGTGTTAACAGCGACATTCACGTTTCCATTGAGAAGCTTGACTATGCCAGTTATGATGTCCTGGATATCAGGATTCGCCTGCCTCTGTCCTGAGGCTGGAGTCTGAAGTACAGGCGGAGGGGCATGATCACTATAAATCTTCCGCATCTCTAGACGAGCCTGTCTGTCGATTGCCTGCAAATTTTGTACTCGTTGGTTCCTGATTCCAGCCAGCTGCTCGGGCTCCGACAAGAGATCTTGTTTCTGCGGAGCCCCCAATCCTTCCCCCGACATCTTTTCACTTTCGGTAGAGACTAAAATCCTGTAAATCAATATTTAAATGATTTAAAAGATCCCTCAAGATAAGAACATACTTTCTTCATTATTCAGATCTCCTTTCTTTCTTAATTCACATTTATAGGATGAACTTAAATGGTTTCCAAATCATTTTCTCGCATCTATACTTTCAAGGTTAAAAGTACAAAGTTGACAAAAGTATATTACACTTTTAGAAAGAGGTTCTTCTAGAAATAATGAAGCTATTTTGATAATTACTACGTACGGGTAATATTCTCCGGGTTTCACTTCAATATTGTTCCCGTCGATTTGATTTACGTGTTTTGAGGACGTCAGGACGTCGATTGGTTCATCAGTATTAAAATTCTTGCCTACATAAAGAGTCTCTTCTCGATCATAATCACTGACACTTTTTGAACTCTCCAATTGAAGAGCCGGAAGTGTTCTTTGGAGATTTAAAGAAGCCTCGTGTCGTACATCACCGGAAGTCCTTTCAGGACCAGAAAAAGCACTCGCACTGAGGACCATATTCTCTTGCGAGGATTTCAGACGTGTTGGATCATTTTGTATTGAGAGGACACCTGTAACAAAAGATAAAAGAAATTGGTTGATATAGTCAGTTCATCTTGGGCTACATTAACATATTAAATATATTCATCTTATTTTATTGGGTCTTAAGGATTTCAAGACGTTTCTATTAATTTTAGAGATATTTTCAGACAACATCTATAGAATCCAGTCGTAATTTCATACGCGTCACGTTCATGGTTGTCGACTCCATATCGGCATCGGGAATGTCAACTGCTGGAGTACCGTTCATTCGAAATTTTTTCTTCCGGATCTCATCGTTTCATTTAGTTTTGTTACTGGCACTTGATTTGTGCTTTGAGCTCCTTGAAGCTTTGTGCCAATTGAACGCCTATCTCAAGATTGCAACTGGGCAAAGAATCAAGTCAAGGGAAAGAAATCAGAGATGTGATCACTTAAAGTACGCAATAATCTTTTTTACCCTACAATTTCTATACTGCTCTTTAGTTGCTTCTTCGACGAATCGAAGCAATCTTTTCCTGACCGATACCCATTAGAGACCATTACCTTCCTATCAGAATGTCCACGATTTACGGGAAATCTTTTGTTTTCCTTCAATTTATTGCTTTCGCTCTTATTTCTCTTTCAAAAATCTACATTTCTCCTTTCAAGAATGGACGATTGAAGAATTCTAAGTATGAAATTTTACGGCGATAGTGCTATACATAATAATAATGATTTATAAAACATCATATTATCCAAGCATGAATCCGTTCGCGTTAAGATTGTTAAACTCAGGGATCCGGAATCGAAGCTGAACTTAAAGTTTCTCGTTGAAGGAAACCGAGCGTAAAAGGTTTAACGGTGCAGTCTGCAGATCGTTATTGCATAAAAATTGGATGGAAGGAATCTTAGCTCGTGTAAAATTCGTATAAAGTCAATGGGGAATTACAGGATTAGGAATTGGCGCCAAGTTGTACTTTCTGATCGGTTTTTTAAATGATCCATCATTTCCTAGATGTCTATAATCTTTAAGCAATTGGAAGAACGTATATTGTACTATTCTCTCGACTGTTCAAGTTCAAGATCACGGAATTCCAAAGCGTTCTCTCATACATATAAGAATGTGTAATTGGTATACAGGGCAGAAGCCATGAGCTAACTTCATGTTTGAATGTTGTAAGCGTTCCTGTTTTACGGTGGTGAGACCCGTTTGGGCAGGTGGCTTTTAAGTTCTTGACCATTCAAGGCGCGGCGACCAACTATGGTATTTTTCACCGTAGGCTACTTGCGATTTTGATCGGGCAGTCCCAACTGGAAAATTGTGATAGTTAAGTTCAATGTATACATTTCCTATTATATTTTATTCTCTAATATTTAACATTTTCAGGTATTCCTGAGTCTTCGAGGAAAAATCAGAAAATTAGACCAAAAGGCCTTATTTTTTGGAAAGGTGTTGCCTGTTCAGAAGTTATGGAAAGAATTGAACAAGGGAAAACTATCCAGAGCCAGATTAGTCTCCCATTTGGATTTCTGCAATGGGGAACAAAAAAACGATCGATTTATGAGGACGTCATCTCTGTCGGCATTCTAATTTACTGTGCTGATGGAACGCGCTCAGCAAACCGGATGTAAGAACTAGAGAAATAGGTATATTCAATCAGGAGTACTAGGTGGTTATTATGTACACACCTGAACAAGGACGATAGGTGATAAGACTGAAATACTTGCACTACAAGCCTGTGGGAGACTGAGGTTCTCCGAGTGCTTGTTAATTACGATGAACCGTTAAAGTTTTAATTAGGGAACATAGAGGGAATTGTGGAAGAATGTATTAATAAGCTGAGAATGAAAAGTAGGTAAAATGTGTAATAAATTCCAAAAATAAGAATTTTCATTTATATACTGTTACAAATTACACTGATTCAGATTTTCAGAGAGTGCAGTAGAGCAATTAGAAAATAAAACACATTTTATGGGTAACTTTCACTCCGTTTATGTTTTTGATAACACTCTTTGCAAATTGAAAATTTCCCTTTCAGTAGTAATAAAGGAAAATAGCACATATCTCCATCTGTATGTAGTGCTGTATAATGAGTAATAATTTGAGAGAAACTAAACGAAACAATATAGATTATGACGCCTGGATTATTTGAAATTGCTGTCCCAGTTATCGTTCTAGTAATGATACAGAGAATTTAATATTCCTTTAATAAATTGCAGGCATAGACTGAGGTGATTGTAGACCATATGGGATATGGTTCTAGAAAACAATGCAAACTTGACCATCATGCATCAAACGTCAAGTTAGTTTAGGAGAAAGTAGATAATTGAGCCTTTTGGAAAGACACTCCACTTTCTTCACTCGTATTAGACGCATCAGTAATGCAATTAACAATTCTGTGCAGAAAACAATGAAAAATTTAGTATTCAGATCAAGTACTTGCTAAATATGCAAAGTTGCAAACTCTTAAATCTTAAATGCGAACTTACGGTATCTGCGTCTAGAAGTTTGGAAAAGAAAAGAAACTTCAGTGGATTTCTGAAGAATTTAGGAGAATTTAAACATTTTCCAAAAAAAATTTCAAGATATTTTAAGTGGCTTTTGAGAAATTGCAAAGAATTGATTCTAATCTGGAGGAAATCAAATGAAATCCTTTAAAATCCCTTAAGGGTGTAAGTTCTATTTTTAAAAATCGATTTCCTCGTTTTACTCAACAAATATTATAATTAAATCTTTTATCGCTCTATAACATTGTTTAATTTTTAAATTGAATTGTGTGTACAGAGCGCGAAAGTCTGAAATTTCAATATTTTTGCGAAAACTTTATAGATAACATTTTGAAATTAGATTTAAAATTCCTTGCTTTGTGCAAAATGTTTTAAAATTAAATATTTTTTCGCTCTATAGGCAAACTTCTAATTCAAAAAAGAAAAGCGCTATAGAGCGAAAAAATACCTATTTATAATATTATTTCAGTAAAACGAGGAAATAGAATTTTTTAGGATAGACCTTGAATCCAACACCCTTAAAATTCTTTAAAATCTTTAAAATCTTCTCTAAATGTTTTAAACTCATTAAAAATATTTCAAAATCTCTGTTCAATTCCTGGTAATTCCCTACATAGTTTTTTCCCGATTTCCCGGTCAAGTCGTCACCCTGTAATCTCCATCCGCTTCACTATACGAAAGATTTCGATCTAGTATCATTAAGCACTGTGCCAGGCTTTGAGAGCAGTGATCTGCTGCTAATTACTCATTAGGGGTTGACACGATTAGAAGACTAGCTTGCAATTAAGGCAACTCTCGACTCGTTCTAACGGACGAGCATTGTGTTCCCAATTTTCTCTCTCTGATTATTATACTTTAAGTTGATACTGTATATAGTATACTGTATACTTTTTATACTTGATGGACATTCCCTCTTCCAATTATTATTGCACTGATCCGCTTGCTGATCTGCCGTTGCAACTTGCAGTATATACTTTCGTATATATATGTATACGATGTATCATTTATGTAGTCATTATGCTTACGGTTTTAGTTGCAGTAAACAAGACCCAGACCCGGCAGCCGACCCTGCCCCCAGATCCCAGTTCCTCCGGCTTGAAATTGTGATGAGAGAGTATAATCGAGGGTATATAATACAAGAGCCGTGAGAATGTAGGTGAATCTCTGGGCATTGGCAGTGAGTCTTTTGCGAATGGAATGCACTCCTCTGATCAGGCATGCCGCATGCTTTATGAGTTTACGAGGCACGTCTTTGAAAAACCGCGTTCAATCATCTTTAACCACTTCCACTCTATTATATAGCCTCTAGAATCTGAGTAAGGTCGTGTCCCTTATTAGAATTACAGAACCAGTAACATGCCTTTTCATACGTGAAAAATTCAAGATTGAAGTCATATCTACTGCTGGTCAATTTTATTTACGATATTTTTGCCACACCCTTTATCTGGACACGCCTCTTAATCACATTCTAAGCCACGTCTACTTTTAATGAATATATTGCCACTCCCACTCTTTCGCTATATTTAAGGAAAATTTCGATAAATAATTTACGAATTTTTAGTCGCGAGATATTTACTTTGTTAGAGAAATTTAGTCTATTTGAAAGTACGGAGTGTTTTAAATTCTAATTGAAACATTTAAAGAATACCTCCTGCTCCTTCTCTTGGGAATTTATAATATAAATATCTAGTATTTTGCCTCAATGGTTGGTTATTACTTCTAATTGCATAGAAAATCAAAAGGTATAACGACCCATAACAAAGCATTGCTCCTCCATTCAATTGCGAAATATGTAATTTTTAAACCATTGAAGAAGAAGAAGAAGAAGAAGACGAGGAGGAATAACTTCAAATTGAACCTTCTCACTCACGCAAATTGAATGTTTTATGACTGCGTAAAACCTACAGTAAATTCTTTGATACAGATTGCTAATTTCCTCTTAAAACTGCATAATTAGAGACATTTTTTCACATCTTTTTAAAAATTACGAGAATGATGAAGTTGAAATCCGAAAATAGATGAAAAAAACATGTTTGTATGTTCATTTTACATGACTATGGCCACGTGTGAAGCGACCTTAATATTATCAGGTGAAAGACTCGAGATATTTCACCTGTGTAAGTGCATTGCGTATATGTGTAGGTTCCTTCTCTTGAGGCGGTAACGGCAGGCGTAACGGGACTCAATTCCAGCCCAATATATTTATTCTTTTCAGTGGAAGTCGTTTTATTTTAAAAAGCCATGCAATTTGTCGATTGAAACCTGCCGATTTATTAACAGTCACCTGACATTATTTTAGGGACATTTTTCCTAAATTAAACTGTTTGATTCCAATCAAAAAGAAATTTACATTCATAATAATAAGGCGATAATCGGGCAATGAAATAAGACTAATTAAATTATGAATGTTATTTTTCTGTTCAGGCTTCGCTCGGACAGTAAATTTCACACATGTGTGGGTGCTGTTGTATAATGTTGGAATATTATCAAAAAAAAAAGAATTCTCGGTGAATCATACTTATTTTATCACGCATATTTCTTCTCATAGCAATTTCGTGACACTTTCACGGGTAAAGCGGTTGGGCGAAAGTCCAATGACGAAACTCTGTACCGGATATATTTCACTGACTACTACTCCATGTTTCTGCTTACGGAAGTATGACAATTTTAAACTCTGTCAAATATGTAACCACACATGCTGTAAGAATTAAATCGTCTGGAAAAGTAAACGATCCCCTCGCTTAAACTTATGTAATATACATATATCTTTTCTATCATCTCTCAATAAAAATGGCAATATTTTATGCAACATAATAGGCAATATTTTACGGCCTCTTTTCCATCAAACGTAAAATAAAATTCGTTGCAAAAAGTAATTCTACAATATACGGGTATATACTTTATTTGTGTGCAGGTCATGCAGAATTGTTATAACTTTCTCCTCTGTCTCGTTATTTCACTACGTGTGTCACTCTGTTTCAGCTCATAAAAAAAATACAAAGCTTGATTATACTTTTATGTATTGCGAGCTCCATGTACACACCATAACAATTTGCAGCATTTTTTCCCGTTTCATGAGCAAGTCAAACTTTTACCGTTAAAAAATGAACGATTTTCGAAGATCTTTTTATTTTAATTATAAGAAAAATTTTTAAAATATGGATTATGCTATTACTGCCCTTGAATTTATGTTTATGCTTTAGATAATTAAACGGTGGATAATATATACTTTATATCAGACTCTTTTATTTTCTCTGAAAGTATATAATTTATTAGTTCTCTCGAGGCTTTTAAAAATCTTTTAAATGACGTCAGTAACACGCATTTCGATTCGCAGCACGAAACCATTTGTCCATATATCTGTATCGAATGGTGTGACTTGAAGATCCGGATAGAAAGTGTTTTTCATGAAGTACTCGATGACTATCCATGCGACCGGATGTTTGCATAAAATTATGTAGAGATGTAGTCCCTTATAGGCCTGAGGCAAATCATACTCCCATACATACACTAAAATTGCATATATACTTTAGAAATCCATACTAAGGCGATATCGATATATATATATATATATATATAATATACTCGATACTCATTCCTTAAAAATTTTAGATCCAGCTCAGATTATTTGGCATGTCTCACAGCATCATTTGGACCATCTCATAAAAGGTCTAAATTAATCCAAATCCAGCCCCATTTCATAAACTGCGGAAATTTTCGTTTTCTACAATTTAAGCGGAAATTTCTCCATAAAATAAAACCATAAAGTACTTAAAGAAATAAAAACTGAAAGCATTAGATCTCCAGTATTACAGATCTGGGGAATCCCCAACCCTAAGTTACAGCAGATCTTCAGGAGTCTTGAAAGCAACTGATGACTGATTTGGGTCTGGGATATTCCCGACGGCCAACGGCTTTCCCCTCCAGCGAACATCTTTCCGACCTCAAAGGACACATTTATGATGCCCAAATAGATAAATAAAAGTAACTACCGAAGGGTCTACTTAGCATTTACCATCGCGTTAAGCCGCCAACTAGCCGCCAGTCGTAATATCTTTTAAGTTAATAAGGAAACAAACTAAGGCCCGAAAATGGCTTAAGGAAAAAAAGGACATTGTTCCATAAATCACTTGATTTTTTATCTTTTTTTCAATTGCAAAATTCAGTATGATCTATTTAATCCTTAAGGATGTTGGAGCCAAGTTCTAATCTAAAAATCCGATTTCTTCATTTTACTTAACAAATATTCAAATTGAAATTCTTTTCTCTATATAATTAATCAATTCTTATCTATAATTATGCGCACAGAGCAAGAAAATATCAATTTCAAATATTACATTCTCATTTTTTAAATAAAATGAAAGCCATGTTAAAGAATTCAAAAGAATTAAAGAAGAATTCAGAAGTGGATAACTTCCTCAATGATGAATAAGAGATTATGAGGTTTTAAAAAAAAATAAACTTACAAGCGACTCTCAAAATCGCCAAGGCGAGGATGAGAGCTGGTCCCATTGGTCCCGCCATTTGGGTCAGTTTGATCTGACCACTGGTTCACACACACATGGACATAAAGCGATAACACAAGTATGCTAGCCTCGAGGGCTGGTTCCGTGTTCGTAATGTCAAGGTCAGGGCCAGCCTGGGCCACCCTTCCCCGGGGAGGGTGTCGAAGACGAGGTACCGGTAAATCCTGGCGGGTCTATCTGACCGCCGCCATCTTGCATTTAAGTCACTGCGTCAATCGGAACACCAGCGACCACCATAAGAAAACTTGTGGTCCCACTCACTTCCCTTCTTCATTTTTTACCTTTTTTCTCCTTATTTTAAAGACACCCTTTGACTTTTTTTTGTTAATTTCACTCTAGGTATAATTCTTTCCTTTCTCTACTTTTCTTCTTTTTTCTCTTCAAGTCTGTGTTTCACGTGTTTCTCAACTGCTGTCTCTCTTCTTACAGTTTTTTTTCTTCCTTCGCACCGGCTCTCTTGACTGACCCACTTATGCGGAACGGTTCAAAACTTCAAGTCACCTCCAATATTTTTTTCTGCATGCTGAGGAACACACGATACACATTTTAAGTAATTACAGCAAATAAAAAAAGGTCAAACTCACATATCTCAAAAAATAAGACACAAAAAATAAGGCCCAGTAAAATAAAGCCCGAAAGACAAATTCATAAAAAAATATAAAAAAGGTCGAAAAAAATAAGATACAACAAAATATAATCACAATAACGGACCCAAAAAAGAAGAATCAATAAAATAAGGCCCAAAATTGAAATTTTATCAATGGAGTTGAAGATATTTCAGAGAATTTCAAACTCGCGATTAGAATGATAGATATTTACATAAATTAAACCTGGATTAAAAATTTTTCAAATATTTTTATTTTATTTTTCAAATTAAGAGTTGTGTTTTAATTTATGAATTATTCATTTAAAAATTAAATTTTATTAATAATTCTCGATCTCATTGACTAATTTTATTAAGAAGGTCACTTTCTAGGCTTTGTAGTACTCACTATTTCATTGATAAAATAAAAAGCGTGAAAGGAGAACAATAATAAGGTAAAATCGTAGGTTGTTTTTGCAAAATCAAGAAATTTCGTCGCGATCACGAAACACTCGAACTTCACTTCACGGTCGTTCACTCGGGACTGACCGGAGTTGAAGACACTAGACAGAGACAGTTCTCCAGTCCTCCCACTTTATGGTGTGCTATCTGCTATGTCTTGCTATAGCCACTATAACCACTATGGAAACTATAGTCATATGTATTATACTTTGTCACACTATAGTGGAAAGTATCATACTCTGTGTTATTGTTAGAGTAAAAGAGATGCGACTCTTCTTCTGTACTTTACTATGTATACTTTCCACGACAGGCAAAAAACATGGGTGAATTTACCATGTAAAATAAATAATTGTAAACCCTGCTATTTTCGTTGCAAAAAATTACAAAATTTGTAAAATTTGCAAAATTTCAGTGGAAATTCACTAAGAATCAGTAAAAAGGAAATGAAATTTTCAATAATAATTGTCCCTAAACTACTGAAACTGATTTCCAGTAGAATTTTCAATGATTAAAGTCTGAGAAACGAGTCACTCTCTAAAATTGAATCAGTCAAATTCCACTGATTTTCAGTGAATCTTTTCTCACGACTTTAATCAGTGAAAATTCACTGAGAATCAGTCAAAAGTCACTGAAATTTTCAGTAATCGTCACTAAACTACTAAAAATTTCAGTGACTTTTCACTGATTTCCAGTAGATTATTCACTAATTAAAATTGTGAGAAAAGAGTCACTGAAAATCAATGGAAATTGGCTGAGAATCAGTGAAGTGTCAAAAATTTTTCAATGATTCAAGTTCAGAGAGAGAAGATAATTAAAGAAACAATATTATTTAAGAAATTACGACTGTTTTAAATAGTAAATTCATCTTTTTTCGTTTTTACGTGTATATATATTAATTAATTGTTCACTGGCCGATTTTTAATTGAATTGAATCATTGAATTAATTTGATATACTTCTTTCTTTTGAAATCTTTAAATTCCACTGAACTATTTGAATTCCGTTGAATTCTTTCAATTTCATTCAATTCTTTGAATTTCGTTGAAATTCTTGAATTTTATCAAATTCCTTTGAATTCCTTAAATTCAATATGAATTACTTTAAATATATTTTTTAAAACCCCTAGTGGCATAAAATGTTTCCAAGAAATCGCATAATTTCTGCAGCAGTCATAAAAAGTGTGCAAATGCGTACTTTCTTTTTGCTCACGAAAGTATACTTTTCCACGCAGCTTTCTACAAGTGGGATATGGGGTGCTAGTCTCAAAATTATAGGGTCAAAATAACTCCAAGTAACTCTCAAAAATACGGTTCAATAAGGCCCAAAATATAAATCGATTACCAAAAATTAAACCAAACTCAAAAGAATACAAGTAATTTAGCATGAATTTAAAATTAAAGAATTCAAACAGTAATAATAATTTTAAAAATCTAATACATTCTCTGATGAGTATAAAAAAACATGATCTCTTTTATTTTCAGAAAACCCTTTATCTCTTTCCTTGTTCTTGTTTTAATACCGGAAGTTTTTAAATGCATAAAATATAATTGAATGGAATTCGGTCCGTTATGACGAATAATTTCAAGAATGTTTTTACAAGAATGGTCATGTTTAGCTTTTATCCGTTATTTCTTATTTCCCCCATACCGCGCAAGAGTAGATTTTACAAATCTTTATCCTCTGTCTCTCTACTCTTTTGCCATCGACCCGTTTATCTACATTTACATACCTACATCTTATGTGAACTAGGCACTTGGCGAAAGCTTACCATTGGAGACTTGCGAACCTCCGCATACCAGTCTTATATAACTTTTTCATTACTGATTCATTAAGTAAGGAAGAACTTGACAAAAGAAAATTTTCTTTACTAAATGCATTAGTAAATTATAAATCATTTCGCTTATTATTTAGTAAATTATTTCGAAAAATTAAAATCTCAAGAAAATTAACAGCGAGATAGGAGAAAATCAAGACAAAAGAGCTGTGACGAATCTTAAGATTCTTCACAGATGCATATAAGATACATTTTACGTGAGGGTACCAAGGTGGAAAGATCAAGGCAGGTCAGGTCGGTATTTTTTGTTAGAATAAAGATAAACTGCGGCTTCCACTATAGAAACCACATGATCATTATAGACAGCAGGAGGAGGGACGCATTCCAAGGAGGATGGAAAAAAATGAAAAAAACGGAATGTTTCTTGGGGGACTTGAGAAGACTTTTTTCAGGTTCTAATCCTGACGAAACTGGTTTTCGTGGGTCAGAAATTTCACGCATATTCAACAAGTTGATCGAGAGTTCTATATATCGAATCGAAAACTGACAATTCAATAACAATTTTTCTAGAATTTGTGGAAATCTCGTGAAACAAAACTTTAAATCTTTTAAATTATTATTTACAAAGCCCTTTCAATATTTTCTATTCGTCTCAAATTAAACCAAATCTTATAATTAAATCTTTTGAATAGTTTCTTTTTTGATTAATCTCATTTTCCAATTCTAGATGTTTCTACTTTTTTTTGTACTAGATTTTCTATTTTTTTTTTACTGAGACTTAATAAATGACGTTAGAAAACTCAAGATTTTAATCGACGTGACGAATGCAGGCAAAGACAGGTGTTTCAATGACTTCACGCTGCGATTCTTGATAGTTCTTCTCCGCTGCAAAGAATACCTGCACACGTTACTGCTTCGCTGATCTTTAGTTCGACGCAACTTCCTTATAATATATATATTATACTGTAACTGGGCCATTCTGTAATAAAAAAACAATTTTTTCCATAAAACGAAGCCAAAAATATTACGTGTTCGTACTTCTTTAAAAAATTTTATTTTGTGTTTATTTATTTTGATTTATTTATTTATTTATTTATTTATTTATTTATTTATTTACCTAAGCATGTCGGTAAAGCAGGAAGATTGAATATTAAGGGTGTTGGAGCCAAGTTCTAATCTAAAAATTCGATTTCTTCATTTTACTCAACAAATATTAAATTTGGAATTTCTTCCCTCTGTATAATTAATCAATTTTTAATTAGAATTATGCGTACAGAGCGTTAAAATACCAAATTCAAATCTTTTTTAAATAAAATGAAAACATTGAATTTTGAAGTCAGATTTTGAATTCCTCATTTCACGCAGAAAGTATCAAAACTAAATATTTTTTCGCTCTGTATGCAGTCTTATATTTGCAAAAAGATTAGCGCTACACAGCGAAAAATATTTATCTATAATTTTCATTGAGTAAAACAGAGAAATTCACAATTTTTAGAGCGTGTGTGCCTGAGAACTCGAAAAGTTTCACTCTATACACAGGTGTAAGTCTGGTCGTCGGAGGCAGGCGCCACTTTCGAGCAACATGTAGATATAGATATAGTGCTATGTGTTCTATAGCAATTCTATTCAGACTCAGGTCTCAGAGTTTGTGGTGTTTCGCATCGCACCGGATGGCTCGCAAGTTCTTCTCCTTCCATTTCTATTTCTCACAAGCATTCCATTCATGTCTGGGGCGTGCGTGCGTGTGGTGCGTTGCAGATTGGAATATTGGATGCGACTCAGTGAGACTCTGTGGACGTGATTAAATAGCTAAGCTGTTAACGGAGCATCAAAAACTGACTTTCCAGCTTTCTTAAATCATTCGACATTCAGAACGACAGTTTTTTTCTTTACCAGCCGGCCGGCTTTCCTCGGCACAAAGATATTGTGGAACTGGAAGCACTGACAACGTTGAACGTAAACGGCAGTCACAGGCAGTCAGTAGTCACACACTCTGTTCGCATCAACCGTCGACTGAGTCTCGTCTCGAGAACATCTTACTTCATTATTTGACAAGAATAGTGTAGGAAAGTGCGTGTTTCAAATTTGCATCAAATTTTATATGAAATTTCGCATTTCCGGTTTGGGCACGTGTTCTGAAACTGCACTACGACGAAGCTTATCGTTTTATTGCTTCAATCTTCTTTTCTGGCTGTGTGTGTGTGTTCCGTAAGCAAGCTGCGCTCGTGGGAGGTCACTACCTTATCGGTGAGTAAGTTTAGCACTCATACTATGAAATTTAGTAATCAAGCGTGAATTCTGTGTGCTAGTGTACGTCAGAATCTAGACTGACTGGGCCTTAGCATGTGGAAGGAAGCCTGTTGAATTTTGATGCCTGTAGAGTAGAGCAAAGCAGCAAAGCCAAAAAGGATGAGCCACGCTTATATAGAGTTCTAAAATTCGTGAACATTTCAATTTAAAATTACTTTTTATAGCTTCTAACAAAAGTATTTTAAGATCAATAATCTGTGAACAAATTGAAATTCCCTTCATTTCACATCCTTCAAATTGTCTCAAACTCTCAATATCAGTCAACATTTTTCTCTTGAATAATATCAGTCTTTGATATAGATTATACTAGAATTCAATTTTATTCACAGCTCATGAGATATTTACATTCTTTTGCAGTATAAACACATTCCATTTACTTATGCAGGACATTCTTTACAGTACTGAGAAAGATGTAACAAGAGAACTAAAGAGCAGGATATAATGTTCTACACATATTTATTAATAGTCACGTCATTCTTTATTCTGAGAGGAAGTTGATAATAATAAAAAATTCAGAGATGAGTAACCGAATAAAATTAGTAAAAAAGTTTACTAATACAAATTTGTGGAGTAATTAAAAAAATATGTACGTACATCTGTGTAAAGTTCATTGACTTCAACAAGCACACGTGTCCTATGAATATTACATTAACAAAAGTATAACACTTTTATCTGGCATTTAAATTCATCACCAGCAACTTTTTAAACAAGAAGATAATAAAGAATGAAGTCGAAAACGATAAAGCATTTAAGATAGATTATTACATTATTATTATTTCCCTTGATAAGATTGAGAATCTCTTTCATGAGTTTCAATATGGGTTTTTGGTATTCAGAATTTTTAAATTTAATACCTCTAATTAATTAATTTTATTTGAATTGATTTTTTTGAAGGAACAAAGGTCAATAATTGTGGTTACGTGGTGATCATTGATACGATAGCCGACGTACAAATTATAAAATTTTAAAAGGCAGGTGTCAGTGCAGACTGCAGATGTTTAGGTTCCCTCCGTGGAGTACCTTCTTGAACTTTCTTATGGTTTTGTGTAGTATAGGTACTATACTATCGTTTTGGCGTTGTTTGAATTAAATGAAATACAAAAATTGTTTAATCTAAAATTATATTTCATATAAAAGGAGAATCAAATACTTTTATAAGGGTTTTGAATTAAAAATGTAATGTTATAATGTATATTTTATAATTTCAAGTGAAGCCGAGATGTTGTGATGGCTGAAAGATTGAGGCGTCTAGACTCCGAGCTCGACCAGGAATTTTCATCTGCAACGCCTTCAAAAAGATCGAAAAGATTGGATGAGAGTGAGAACTTTGAAGAAGAGGAAGAAACTCTCGATATAAGCTTAGAAACCTCTGAGAAATTAGGACCATCAGATGTTGAATCAGAAAACTCTTCTGCCGAAGGATCTTTTGCCTTGTTTCTTACCAAAGAGTCATCATCGCCTAAACCGGTTCAAAGCAAAGTTGAGATTGGAAAAGAAACTCTCGATAAATCGATTGGATCCAGCCGGGAACTTATGAAATCCTCTGAAGAAGGAAAGCTTACTGATACTAAACCAGTTTTAAGTGAAGAAACTCGCGATATTTCACCAACAACGGTAGCCAGAAGTTCCGAAGTGAAACAAGATTCTACCCTGGAAGATAGAGATAGTGGCATCGGTTCGTCTTCCCAGGACGACATGAAAAAATTAACCGGAGGACAAGAATCTCGTCCTCTTACGGGCGAAAATGCATTATATGAACAATTGACGTTAATTGGAAATGGAGCTTATGGCGTCGTCTACAAAGCCAAAGATGGGGCCACCGGAAACATTGTGGCCCTTAAGAAAGTTCGAGTTCCAATCAAGGAAGATGGTCTGCCGACTTCTACTCTTAGGGAAATTGCCACTCTAAAACAACTGGAACAATTCGAACACCCGCATATAGTAAGATTTATGTCAATTTTTAAATCCCCTAAAATTTCTAAAATCCCCTGGAAACTATTCTAATCAACTATTTTTATTACAGGTAAAACTTTTAGACGTATGCCAAGGTAATTACGTCCAGGTGAATGCGTCTGACGAGAGATCATCGAATCGTATTCTCAACTTGTGGTTGGTTTTTGAACTTGTTGAACGCGATCTTGCTGCTTACATGAATTCTTGTGCTTCAACTGGCATACATCCAGATACAGTAAAACGAATGTCATATGAAATCATCCAAGGAGTGGATTTTCTTCATAGTCATCGAATCACTCACAGAGACCTTAAACCTCAAAACCTACTGGTCACCAGTGAGGGTACAATCAAGATCGCTGATTTTGGTCTTGCAAAGACCTATGACTTTGAAATGAGATTAACTACAGTGGTGAGTCTTCTTGTTTCAGGTTTAAAAATCCGTAAAATATTTTTTAATTTATTCATATCTGATGGTGCAAATAGTGACAGTGAATAATAAAATTGATACGGCGCTTACAGGTTGTTACACTTTGGTATCGAGCACCAGAAATTCTCTTGGGCTGCACGTATGCAACGCCGGTTGATATTTGGTCTACTGGATGTATTTTGGCAGAATTGAATAGATTAGATCCTCTCTTTCCTGGAACGAGTGAAGGTGATCAACTCAATAGAATATTTGGGTAAGTTATTCTTCAATTTCGAGAATTTATATGTTGAGCTGTTTTAAGATGGATAAATAAAATTTTTTACAGCGTAATTGGAAAGCCCCAACGAGATGAATGGCCTCAGAATATATCTCTTAGTTGGACAGCATTTCCGCATAAAGATCCAAGGCCCCTGGATACCCTTATTCCTAATCTAAACAATCATGGAGTTGATCTCATAAGAAGGATGCTCTCTTTTAAGCCTCAGGATCGCCTAACAGCAGCTCAGTGTTTGAGCCATCCGTATTTTTCTCAAGGATCTTGATGATTATCGAGTAAAGTAGAACATTATTTAGCCTTGCTGAAAAACTTGATAGCATTCGAATAATAGTATAATTACTAAACTCGCATTAGAAGCGGGCTTCCTACTTTTTTCTTGTTAGAGAAAAATTATAGTTCTAAGAATGATTCACAATGAATTACGACTGGCGATCAATAATATTTGATTCTCTTATTTTTTTTGATTCTTTTTTTATATTAAGAGAGCTCAAAAGTACATCTCTTGTGTAGATCGTTGTATATTAAATCCGTGTAAAATTTTTAATTAATTTTTATACATCCTAGAATAAAAGTATGCCGTCATCAATGTTTATATAAATTATCTCGAATTTAAATATGTGGTACGTGAAATTGTGTTCCGTAATCAAGATTTGTTCATGTTTATTTATAAATGATCAAGGCGATAGTATTTTTTGTTTGAGTAAATATTTAAACTTCAGGAGACTGATAATAACTCATTTTGTACTATTCCTTGTGTAACAAACTGATGGGGCCACATATGTTTAAATAGTTACGCAAAGGGAGATAAAATTGTTTTGCAAGTTTAATTCTATCATTGTAATGTAAAATCAGAAATGGTTTGTAATTCTTGTAAAAAAATCTTTTTAAGACTGGAGTCTCGTACTCATTATTGTAAACGGAAGTTTTTGAAGACTTTCGAAAAAAACCAGACTTAATACTGCCATAATATGTAAGCAGAGATCGTTTTATACGGTACGTTTAGTATTTATATTTCAATTTTATGTATTATAGTTTTGTAGTTTGCGTAAATGTCTCGTTTGTATTTTTAATACGCATTAAATATGTACCGCGATTAATGTTATTTCTTAGTATAGAAAACATTTAAGACTGTAAAGCGAAATAAATATTTTATACTTTTGTACATTTGTCATTTTTCAACTTCCATTCGATATTAATTTATGACTCCATTAAGAAACATTCTTTTCTTAGAATAAGTTAATAGATATATTGTCTAAAGAATCAAAAGAATATTTTATCTCTCACAGAAAACTTGTTTCAGAATTTGAATTTCGCGGTTTTTGAACACGAGTTTCCAGACTTGATAAATTAAGTTTTTTAATACATATATACGTATGAACAAGAAGCTTGATCTGCTTGATTAAGAGATACAAAACTGCTATCATTTTATTTGTGTTCGCAATGAGACTTTTATTGAATCAAGTGTTTAAATCCTCATCACTGTTTCGACAAGTAAATTTTACAATCCATTCCCCCATCCAGAGAAAAATGGCGACCGAAGTGGAAAAGGCTCAAATTGCTACTCCTGGTGGAGATACCATTTTTGGGAAAATATTGCGAAAGGAAATACCCTGCAATTTTATTTACGAAGACGATCAGGTAAGGAGAATTTTTTTTACTGCTATAGTCAAATTTGAACCATGATTTTTGCTCTTCGCTGAACTTAGTTATAGAATTGCTGTCAGGACATCGCCGATTTCACCGGGTTCGAAATGTGATTATAATTATCATATAATGATGCTAAAATGATAAAGATTGAACAAAATTGTAGTATTTAAATATTATTTATCTTTATTTTCGCACAATTTCTCAATGAACACTCTAGATCCTAACCTTAACATATTGTTTTCAGTGTGTCGCATTCCATGATATCAATGGCCAGGCGCCGGTTCATTTTTTGGTGATTCCACGAAAGCCAATTTCGCAGCTTTCCAAGGCGGAAGATGAAGATGAAGCATTACTGGGTCACTTGATGAATGTTGCTCGCAAAGTTGCTCTAAAAGAAGGTCTCACCGACGGTTTTCGTTTGGTCGTCAATGACGGAAAGAACGGTGCTCAATCAGTTTTTCACTTGCACTTGCATGTTCTCGGTGGCCGACAATTGCAGTGGCCACCTGGTTAATGGTTTAGCTTCTTGATCGTTTTTATGAAAAATAAAATATCAATGATTATGATTACATTATAGGTTTTTATATTTTTCGAAGACCATAAACTTTCCTGGGAACTAGTGACTGTTGTATGAATTTTCATATCCTCAATGAAGGTCAATCAATTCATTAATCAGAATAATCTAGCTAAAATTAAAAGAGTTGAAACATTTTAATAATTCAAAACGAAAAACTTTTGATGACATTTAAAATTTAAATAGAGCTTACTTAGGAATAAATACAATCAATTTTCTTGTTTAAAAAACTGTATTTTCTAATATTTTAAAAATAGTTTTTCTTAGTAGAAGCAAAATACAAATAATTGGATATAAAAATATAAATTTTTTCATAGAAAATATAGAGATTCTCTTCACACCTTTTTGTAAACCTCGTATTCAAACTGAATGTCTCCTTCTTCTTGGATTCCTTTTGGTACCTCAGGATCTCTGTGATAGAATAAAGCTATGGTGAACATCAGATAATGCAAGAACTCAAAATTCTAGGATAATTTGTTGTACTTACTCTACTAGTATAAAATTCTTTGGAATAGGAGGAAAAAAGGCATCGCACTCAAAATGCTTCTTCACTCTTGTCAAGTAGAGACGATAGAAATTTGGCGATTCCATTGATTCCTTCAAGGAAGAAACAATAAAACAAAAATTAAAACCAATATAAACAATAAACAATAATGATAATTGACTTTGGAAAACAGCAAATAAAAAAACTCACTTTATAAACAACACTACCTCCAATGACCCAAATTTTTTCAACTTGGTCTTTTAAAGATGAAGATGAAATTTTCTCAATCGCTGCAGGTAAACTGTGACATACTATTGCTTTATCTCCTAGGTTTCTGGAAAAAGTTTAATAATTATTCTTATGCCATTAGTAATTTCTTATTAATTCAAATTTGAAGAGGATATATTTAATACGTACAATTCCTGAGATGTCAAAACCATGTTTATTCTGTTTTCCAGGGGTTTATATTTTTTAGGAATACATTCCCAGGTCCTCCTTCCCATTATAACGACATTCTTTTTGCTTGGGTCTTTCGTTTCAGACGTCATCTTCGTGAAAAATGCCATTTCTTTTCTGGATGGAAACAATAAAAATTATGTTAAAAGGTAAAACGTTACTTGCTATATTATAATGCACATATACGTAAAGCATCATTTCATATTGAATCTATAGATATATAATTCGAATTTCGAATCAATTTTCAAATCAATTGAAAACTTTCTTCTGATGATTTTTCTGATTGGTTCGGATTAATTCGAATACGTTAGGCGACAGGTTTCAAAATGACAAACAAATAAAATGAAATGATAATAGCAAGAGTAGAAATGACTCAATTTTGACTTGGAATATTTATATACATAAATTAAATTATATATTTTTCAATTTACTTGAGACGCCAAGGTAAAGCCCCGTTGATTCCAATTCCCATTCCCTCGCAAGCAGCAGCAATCAAGTTTAATCCTTGATGCATTTTATACAATCTCCAGCTATCAATTGCCTGATTTAAGTTCAAAAGTAATTATATCAATACTTATCAAATATATAATCAAATATATTTGATAAATTTTTATTTAGCTGTAAGCTCTAATTAGCTGCAATTTTTGGAGATAACTTGACAACGTGAGTGATAAAAAATCCGCAATTCCGCATGCGTCGAACAAATCATTTTATTGGTCATATTTTGCGGGAATTTTTAAAATGCTAAAAATATTATTTTAATTATGATAAATCAATAATTTTATTTTAATAAATAAAAATATTGGTTCAATTTTAATTCATAATTGGTTTGATAATGATCGAACTAATATTTTTATTTCTTAAAATATTTTTATTTATTAATAATAATTAAAATAACGTTTTTAGCATTTAAAAATTCCCGCGTAATCTGACCTAGCTTGCCTTGCTCCAATCGGTGGTTTGGACTGTTTGGAGCATATTTTTGGAGCAAGGAGCATGTCAATCATGATTCATGTCATTAGCAGGCTGTGGTCACTTGTGTAGAGAATTGTGCAGGCTTATAGTTTGATCCCGAATTGCGGGCTGGTTAGATGGCGCTGCGTGTCTTTCCACCCTTTACGTCGCTCAGGGGCTAGGGTTTAATCTATCTCTCTTACTCTTACGTTGTCTCGCGAATGGTGTTTTGAACGTTTGTTTTGATTACAAAAAATGGATAAAATAAGTGATAAACAACATTGTTCGGTACTGAATTGTCCTTCGGGTCGTCGTGAAAAGTACCACCAATATCCCAAATGTAAAGTTACTGGTTTGCAATGGTTACAAGCTTCAGGAAATAAACATTTGCTGAATCTAACCTGAATCTAACCTTTTTTTTACCTATTTTTACTCTATTTATAGTATAGTATTTATATACTTCATAGT